>JASVEL010004084.1:0-162896 GCA_032618575.1 Nicotiana noctiflora | reverse complement strand
ATGAGAATCACTATGAGACAAGAGGGGTTGCTCTCATTATAAGCAAACCCTACTTCCAACTAAGAGGTTATGAGTTCGAGTTTTCCAAAGAGCAAGGTGGGAAGTTCTTGGAGGGAAGGATGTCGGGGGTCTATTTGGAAACGGCCTCTCTACCCCTGGGTAGGGTAAGGTCTGCGTACACACTATCCTCCCCAGACCCCACTAAGTGGGATTATACTGGGTTGTTGTTGTTGTTGTAATGTGGCAACTTGAAAGAAAATTTATAAATGTATGTTTATATTGGGTTCTTCCGTTGATTAAGAGAACCTCTATTTCTTTTTTTGACTAGAATGACAGTAATTGGTCCTCTCTTTTGGAGGTTTTCTCCTTGATTTGCGTCACTTTTTTTTCTATTCAATTTTTGTCTTCAGTGAAACCTACACGATCTTAGCTTTACACTCTATGATTTTGATTTTTAAAATATACATTGACTAGTATTTTATCGGACTTTGATTCATTTGTTCCGATGTGTAAAGAAATGGAAAGATACAATGATATTAACATGTATAGACATGTGCTTAAATCTGCTATATATACATACACACCTTTGACAAAAAAAAAATTTCTATTAGCTATGTAAAACATGTTTAAATAATATATTAATTACGTAAAGATACTGTACATACAAGACTATTTGGTTGACTCTCAAGCAGGGTGGAGCTAGCTTGGCAGAAGGAGGTTTAGCCGAACCTTCGTAAAAAATTATATGTATATAAAAGTTTTTTTTTCACAACTTAGCAGCCATGATCTTTAAAATATACTATGGATCTTTAATTACACAAAAGATAAAGAATCGACTGTAATCCTGAGACTTTGTCCCCCTTTAATTTAAAAATGAATTTAGAGCCTTAAAATGAGAAGTAAATTCTGTTGAATTGACAATATACTTTCCCTTGTTGCTTTTTAAGAAGTATAAAACAATACTTTAGAGTTTGTTTGAGACATGAAGCCAACAAACCCAACTAATTTAAAATTACACTTTTCTTAATATTTTCTTAACTAGTCAATGCAATTGCTTTTTGAGTAGATAGAAACTTTTCAAAATTCTTCAAAGTTGTAGTAAGGAATAAAATATGTAATATCCGTAAAGTTATACGAAGAGCACTTCATATTAGAAAGGAATCATTTTATTATATAGTGAATTGGATGTTGATGAATTTATGTGGATTCTCTGTTAAGCATATGTCATTGGTCTAAAATTAATATGACGAAATCTGCTAGCAATACTTTGGGATATATTTGTGTATTTTGCAATATATGAGCTTTGTGAGAAAAAGTAGAAACTGTGTCTTTTTTGAGTTTGTGATTTACTTTAATGTTGGTTTATGTAATTTCTTTTCTTTTTTTTTTCATTACTAATTCGTTTTTTTCTTCACTTTGCATATACACTTGGAGTAATATGAGTCTTAATGCAAGACTCGCTACAATTCTCGAGCATGGAATCATCACATCCCTTATTCTTAGAAGACATCGGATAGTAAAAAAAATAAGCGAGAGACGCTTGGGAGATGCCTAAAGCACCCTTATTCATTTTTTGTTGTTTATTATCTTTGTCCTACATGTTATCTGATTTTGCATTATGCTTATTTAGTTGAGTTACTATCCATTTTGGAATTGTGTGATTAGTTGAACAGAACTTTTATATCATCTAGAGACCTAAAACTAATAAGTCAAAAGCTGGTTCCTATATTAACGCCTAGCCTGTATTTTTTAATGCATTTTTCTTTAAAAGTATTAACCACTCTCTAGTGTGAAGTTGTCTTTGTGTCAAACGGCATTAAGAGCATTTGGACCTAAAGCAGATTAATTCTTTAAACTATAACATTGTGGGAAAAGTTATTAAAATCTTTCTTTAGTCTAATTTAGTCTTTGATTAAGAATTGGCTTATAAGAGTTGACCCACTAACTTAACTTTTCCTTTCTTACGTTTTAAAAAAAATCAACAGAAATGAGTGTTGTTTTCATTTCACAATTTGGAATACGATTTCAACATAGTTAAGTATTTTGACAAATCAATTATTTTTTTCCTTTCCTTAAACATTCAACTAATATGCTTTTAATATTCATTATTCTAACTAGTGAGTTAACCTAAGTTTTACGGGTTAACCGTAGTTAACGGATCATATAGGGTGCCTTAATAACCTTCCTTATATGATTAGTTAGAAACCTTACCTAGAACTTCTTAAGTTAAGCATACCATAAAATAGAGTTACTTTAACTATTATCTAGCTAAAATTGGTGTCCTAATTCACCGCTAAAATAATTAGGTGGCGACTCTCTTTAATTAATTAAACCATCAGAATTACCAATATGTTATACTCTAGTTTGACCCGTATTAAAATAGGGTATAACAGCATGGCGACTCTGCTGGGGATTCTAGGTTCTAAACCATAACAAACTTAGGTTAATAATAAAATTAATTTGTGATTCTTATGATGCTTATTTGAATTGCCTTTATATGATAAACTATATTTTCTGAATTATTTATCTATTCTTATTGCTTTATATAAATTGTCATTCCGTTTCACTTTCTCCACTTTTGAAAAATTCACACAAAGCACACACCTAGAGGTTACGCGGTTTGCGGCCGTGCACTACTAAAAACACCTTTTAGGGGAAAGTTCGTGGGTAAGTCGATCAGCGGTGCAGTCGACAGTCACGGGCTTTCTACTCCTGAGTTGTCCACTTGGGAGCAGACCAGTCTAGTTAACCCACTCTTAGTCAACCTAAGATAGAGCTAAACCAAGATTCATTTAAGATCATGCATCATTTAACCTTAGGTAGCTTAATACCCTAGGTGTATTAAATCCATTAGTTAACCTCACCTAAATGTCCAAGTGGATTTTCAACCCCGAGTGACAATTATCATATTTATGTGCATTATTTGAAGGGTGAACATGCCAATTATGTGGATCATTTTCTTTAAACTAATTAAATCCAAGTTAAAGGAACATGACTATCTTTTTATAACATGTGTAAACTTTTCAAATAGAACAACGAGAAGTTTAAACATGACAAAATATCTTTTATTGTATTTCTTTGATTTTCTTTACGTAAAAATAAATAAATGGCTTAAGCGATTCATGTACTTGTTTTGCTTTTTGAAAAATAAAATTACTTACTTAATTATAATAAATATATTTTATTATACTCTTTTGAGGAAAATACACTCTCTTTAAATTAAAAAAATAAAAAAGAAATATGTTTAAGCACTTATATTTTACTATTTATTTTCTTTAAAAAAAGTAGAATTACTTAATTAATTTATAGAAATGAGATGATACATAATGGCATATTTATCTTTGAAATACACGTTAGGCCTACCTCTGGCAAAAAGGGGTCTCCTCTACATATTAGGACGCGCAATTATTTGTTATACTTTGAAATTTATAACATGCTTGCTTGTCTATTTGCTTATTTGTTTATTTGACTTTATTAAACTAACATTATTTGTTGGTTTTCAGAAGGAAAAAGAAAAGACTATCCAACTTGCTAATATTTATACTTTATTTGTTCATATATTTTTGTTATTTATTATGAATATCATTTTTTCGAGTTAATAATAATGACAACTATCAACCGCTCCGCGCTTAACGCTCTTTAACAACTCTAGAGCACTATTTAAGTATTTTCTTAGACCCATATTTCTCTTAGATCCATTCCAATTCCTAGAGTCCGATTAAGATATCCTTTTATTTTTTAAAAGGACCTTTTGTCTCTAACAAGATATCATTAAAATTGGCATAATCTTTCACAATTAGGTAATATATTTTTCCCATCTAGCTTCGCTAGTTAAGGATGCCTCTTTTCTTAAAATATAGTTTCATATTTTTTAAATATTGCCACTCGTGCCTCACATAATTTTATACCTTCAATTTTCACACAGGCCTAAACCTCTATGTCCAATAATATAGAAATAAATAGGTTTCATAAAATATATTTAGCATTTTACCTATGCCTTAGAATTTTCACCTTCGCGACAATTCACATTTTCCAAATTGGTAGATGGTCAAATTTTCGAGCAATGGAAGACTATTATTTGGTCAATTTATATTGTCAAATTATTCTAATATTTGTACCTATTCAATTCAAGTATTTGTATCGTCTTATTTCGGGTTGTCGAGATTAATCTTCATGCACCCGTTAATTCTATCTTTTGGCACGTTAGCCGAGGTACTATTTCCCAAGACTTGAAAATATTATTATTTGACAATAAAAAACAATTTAGAGTATTTTCATGACTACCATATCCTTATCAATTATTTTGACTCCAAGCTTGTGTATATACAAATACTAACAAATTCTCAAGATAAAAATCACCAATTTTTTGGCTCCTCTTATATGTAGCCTTATTATAAGACTTGACCCATCAATTTCTTAGGAATGCATTCTTAAAATTTCTACCCTCAACTTTAGTTCTTACCATCTATATTATGTCTTTCCTGCGAAAGGTTGACTTAAGTTGAACATCAAAGCAAGGAAAATTTCAAAGACGCTATGGCTGACCAGATTGTAGTGATTGACTTGGTTGAAGATGAATTTGCTGGCAAGAAAATAGAATCATCCCAAGATAATATTGTCAAGCTTGAAGTAAAGATGGCACAAATGGAGCAAGGAATTGATGGCATTAAGAAAATGATAGCCGATCCTAAGAACTCGACCAACGAAAAGGGCTACTCTTCAATTCGTACAGCTCCACCTCCCATTTATGAATGTAATGCCCAGTCTTTCCCATGTATGCACTCTTTCTTGATAGAAAAGGCATTCGGTAGCTTGGCCGAGATAAGTAAGGATAGAGAAAGTGGTGGAAAATATTTCAACGTAGAGAGTACCCATGTTCCTTCGGGAAATGTCTTACAACCCGAGTCAAATTTAGCTGTGGCAGAAAATAAAAATGGGAATATTGCTAATCTCACTAATGTTCCAATGTACAATGGGAAAGGTTGTGCTCAAAACCGTTTGAAAGCATATCATGATTGGCTAGCATGCATAGAGCAAGGAAATGAATTTAAGTTGAAGCTCTTTGTTAGGACACTCACAGGACCAGCATTAACATGGTATGCGAAGCAAGACACATGGAAATGGTTCAGTTGGAATGACCTATAAAAGGACTTTGTCAAGCAATATGGGTCCTCCAATGATACTACTAGCAGATGCAACTCGTTGAAGAGAAAATCCATAGAGTCTTCTCAGAGATTGAAAGCAAATGAACCTCAAGGAAATGCAGTAGAATCAACTTTAAAGATTGGCAAGCCGTTTAAGGCACGCCTCGAGGATAAAGGGAAAAGAGTAATTGATGAAGTATTAAATCCTCCACCATTAGCCCCCAAGATAAGAAAATCCCGAAACTTTACCCTTTTGAGTGAACCACCTTCTATCATTTTTGAGAGATTGAAATCATTTGGTATCATGCAACCAAAACCTGCCAAAATCCCTCCACCCCATTCCAATCCAACCAAGTGTTGTGCATTTCACTCGGGCATGCTAGGGCACATAACAGATGAATGTCATTGTCTGAAAGAGGAAATACAGAAGTTGTTGGATAATGGTAGGGTCATTCAGGGACCGGTTCCTCCCCTTCAATCCATGTGGTACCAACTTCCAAATGTCATCCCTATACAGAATTTCACCCAAGTAGCTTATCCCCAATTTGCTAATCCAGCAATAGAGAAGAATTGAGCATGCGGAAGAGCCTCTCAGAAGAAGAATAGTTGGGAATCATTAATTAAGATTTAGTTTTTGAAGTAGCAATATTATTAGAATTTATGTTATTTTGTATGCTTAATTAGTCATCTTTTGTATCCATCTTTTGTAACGAACTATGACCATCTTGATTTTTATCGGATAGAATATGTTATCGGGTTTGGCCCTTTTATTTTAAAATTTTCGATTTGTATTTGTTTGTAACTGATCTACGTCGAACCTGATTCCCTTGGTGGGATACGTAGGCAATCCACATCGGGTTCGGACATATTTTTAGTAAAATTATACTTTATGTATTTTTTTGGAACTACGTTTGACTTGATTCCCGTGGTGGGATACGTAGGCAGTCTATATAAGACTCAGTCTCATTATAGCAAAAATTTCCATTTTTGGTTCATGAAAGAAACTTGGGCAGATTATTGGCGCGCAGGTTGAGTATGTTAAACATGAAATCATGCCATTGAGTAATCATCAGGACTTCATAAAGACTGGGGAAATGTTCTAAGGCACGTTTGAGTCTTGAAATGACCAAAACATGTGCTAGAGCTAAAGCTTTGATGTTCGACATGAGTCAACCTTTCACAAAATTTCAAATCAATTCGCTTTCGTGACAAGTCTCAAGCGTTAGAGCCCTCTAGATAACAATTCATTCTCGTCCATCATTTTTGCAACATCGACCATCATTTCTAGTTTAAGGCTCCTACTTAACATAGCATGAATTAATCTATATACTCTATTATTTTTAGGTATTTACTTCATTATGATTATGCGCTAACACTTTATTTTCGTTTGTATATTTTTATTCTTCCTTTAAAGGTTGCCTAGTATTGAACATTGTTTTGGCTGCGAATCTGCAAAAGGACGAGGCAATAATGACAGACCGATTTGAAGAATTCAACACCAGTAAAGGACTATTGCAAGCACAGACCGATGGTACCAAGGCAAATGTGGTGCGAAGAAACATGTTGGTTAATCTTGGAAACACTTTTGCCCTACTTCCAAATATAGCTTCTGCTTCCAGCTCAAATCAAAATATTTGCTTAACCATATCTTCTTGCCCAAATCCTACTTATGCAATCTCTCTACAAATCCATTAACTTACACTCCTAATCAAGTTATGATGATGCCCAATATCCATCCTTCTCCGGCCACAATTCCTTTTAGGGAAGACAAGTAAGACCAATTAACATTGTGACAATATGCAAGATGTGGTAAAGAAACACAGTCAAATGGCCACAGGAATTTGGATAAAGAGCTCCAGCATCTAAGGAAAGCCATTGAAGATGAGCTGCAATCAAGAAGTTATCAAAGTTTGAAGTATGAAGATTTGTGTTTGCATCCACATGTTGAAATTCCGCTAGGGTACAAGCTGCCAAAGTTCAACACTTTTAATGGGATTGGAGATCCCGTTGCTCATTTAAAGGATTACTTCACCAGATTGATTGGTATTGGACATAATGAGGCCGTTCGAATGAGATTATTCATTCACAGTTTGTCGGGATTAGCGCTCACTTGGTACACCAGACAAGATTTTAGCAAATGGCATACATGGGAAGATATGGCCCATGACTTTGTGAAGCAATACGAGTTTAACATCAAAAGTGATCCGCACATGGTTGATTTGCTCAAAATAAAGAAAATGCCACGTGAATCTTTTCAAGAATATGCCACACGATGGAGGTTAGAAGCTTCAAAAATTCATCCTCCATTTCCAGAGGGAGTATTGATATCAACCTTTGTCCAAATTCAAGAAGGCATATATTTTGATAAGCTGCTCGGAACTTGTGCACGCAATTTCTATGATTTGATTCGAATCGAAAACGAGCTAGAATGTGGCATTCAGGAAGGAAGAGTTGTCGGCAATTCAACAACTCAAACCATTAACCAAACCTTCAATCGGGAGATATCTGAAAACCCGCAAAGCAAAAAAGAAAGAAGATAGCTCAGTTGCCATGGTTGCAATGCACCAGCCAAAATGCTATGACAATAAACCACTTTTTCAATCTTATGCCACTTACAACTTACACAAAAACCATCTCCAGCCTAATTACCAGCAAAATTTTCAACAAAACTTCCAGAAGCAGTCTCACCGAGCACAACCCAACCCTCGACAACAAAAGAAAATTAAGCACTGCTATTTTGCTCCTTTGGATGAGCCATTGATTGACATACTTGAAAGATTGAAGGCCAAAGGTCTTCTACAACCGAGGAAAGGATTTATCTCTGAGTATCCATCTCAGAACTTTGATCCATCAAAGAACTGCGCCTTTCATTCAAATATTCAGGGACATGACACCGAAGATTGTCCAGCTCTCAAATTCAAGATACAAAGCATGATTGAGCAAGGAAATATAAAGATACAACCTGAGTTACCAAGCAATAATTGTGAAATATCAACTGCAGGCACAATCATTATCAAAGGCGATCCATCAAAATTGGCACCTAGATGTTTGAAGAGAAAGTGCATAGCAGATCAAGAAGACTAAAATGATATCATATCACAACCATTCTCCACCCACCCGCCCTTAGTACTACTCTTTTGCAATTCTTCTAAGACTTGTAATGAACTACGTTTTGACCTGATTCCCGTTTAAGAGGGGATATGTAGGAAGCCTTATGAGTTCGGTCTCATCAAAATAAAATTCTATTTACCACAAAAGCCAAAACTGGGGCAGATGTTGCAGAAGGATTCTCATCATTCGGCAACGCGGAAAATAAAATCTCAAACTACATATTCTTTACAAGCACAACAGCAAATTCCGGAATGCCATGGAAAGAAATTGCAGATTCAATGCCAAACTTTTACGTTCAATGCAAGGAAACCACTTTATTTTGTACTAACAAATTTACTTTGAGTAATGCAGGGGCATATTTTAGTTATTCTTGAACGTTATACGCTATCGCAAAGCTCAGCATCAAGTCAAAAGTCGCAAAGTTCATGCAAAGCAAAGGCTATAAAGCCAAGCAAGCGCACAAACTTTGAAACTTACATTTTTTCTTTGACTGCAGAAATTTATTAATAGAAAAACTTTCTTTTGAAGCTCCAACAACTGTTAGCATTGCATCAGGAATATTCACTACTACAAAGGCATTTTATCAAGCACTCTACATCACACCATATGCTATTACAAAATCATTGCGCCAAGCTCTCTGCATTGCACCATCAATATAGGCCGCTTTGAAGTAACCATGTCAAGCTCTTCGCATTTCACCAATCTGGTAATTTTAAATCAAGCATCGCATTTAGGCTTGTCCGCCTTTAATAAGACACTTAGGCTCGTCCGCCTTTAATAGGACAATTATGCACATTTGTCTTTAATTAAATATTTATGCTTGTCTGCCTTTAATAGGACATTTATGCATTAAGTATTTAGGCATGTCCACATTCAATAGGACATTTATGCATTAAAATTTAGGCTTATCCGCCTTCAAATAGAATATATCAGGTCTATCCGCCCTCAAAGAGGATTTATCGGGACCATCCGCCCTCAAATAGGATATTTTGGGTTCATCTGCCCTCAAACAGGATTTATCGGGACCATCCGCTCTCAAATCGAATATTTTGGGTTCATCCGCCCTCAAATAGGATATATCTGGTCTATCCGCCCTCAAACAGGATTTATCGGGACCATCCGCCCTCAAATAGGATATTTTGGGTTCATCCGTCCTCAAACAGGATTTATCGGGACCATCCTCCCTCAAATAGGGTATTTTGGGTTCATCCACCCTCAAATAGGATATATCGGGTCTATCCGCCCTCAAACAGGATTTATCGAGCCCATCCGCCCTCAAATAGGATATTTTGGGTTCATCCACCCTCAAATAGGATATATCGGGTCTATCCGCCCTCAAACGGGATTTATCGGGCCCATCCGCCCTCAAATAGGATATTTTGGGTTCATCCGCCCTCAAATAGGATATATCGGGTCTATCCGCCCTCAAATAGGATATATCGGGTCTTCCCGCCCTTAAATAGGATATATCGGGTCAATTCGCCCTCAAATAGGATATATCGGGTTCATCCGCCCTCAAATAGGAAATATCGGGTCAATCCACCCTAAAATAGGATGTTGAAGTTAATCCTTCCTCAAAAGAATATTTAATTTATTTTTGACCCGAGTGGTCCCGCTTGCATAAACTTTGCCACAATATATCTTTTATAAATCATTGTTCAATGCATTTATTTTCATAAGTTAAATTTTTGTATGGTGTTGCAATCATAAAATATATCACCAAAAAATTATATCTTTATGCTTGCACAATAAATTCGTATTTCTTATGAATTAATGTCTAAATATTATTTTCATAAAATTACTTTTATGGAATATTTCATCTTATTTCCTAACGATTTTTTTTAGCATTTTTTTTAAGCTTTACAGGAAATATAGCGCAACGTGGAACTATATCTTAGCAGTGAACTGGGGCAGTTTATTGGAGAGGAATACCAAACTCTCCAACAAAGGTCATGGCTAGTTACCTATTAAATTTTAAACTTGGCTTGTTAAAGAAGTTCTGTTGAAGTTCTTTTTTGTTCATGTAAAAGACTACTATTTTCAACTAATTAGTAGCTAGAGGTGTCATGTTAAGAATCCTTATTTCTTGAATTGTGCGATAATGTGACTTGCTATTCATTGAAGTTATTTAAAAGTTGCCATATTTTGCTCACTTTGGCCATATTTGAAGAGTGAAAAGTATTCTGTTAAATGAAAATCATAGCTCTTGTTTCTTTACCTTATTCAAAGTATAGAAATTATATCTGTAAGATTAAATAATATGTATAAGATTCTTGATACCAGGAAAATCCTACCCTCATGTTCGGAAATAATATAGGAACTTGATGTGGCAACTTGAAAGAAAATTTATAAATGTATGTTTATATTGGGTTCTTCTGTTGATTAAGAGAACCTCTATTTTTTTTTTTTGACTAGAATAACAGTAATTGGTCCTCTCTTTTGGAGGTTTTCTCCTTGATTTGCGTCACTTTTTTTTCTATTCAATTTTTGTCTTAAGAGAAACCTACATGATCTTAGCTTTCCACTCTATGATTTTGATTTTTAAAATATACATTGACTAGTATTTTATCGGACTTTGATTCATTTGTTCTGGTGTGTAAAGAAATTGAAAGATACAATGATATTAACATGTATAGACATGTGCTTAAATCTGCTATATATACATACACACCTTTGACAAAAAAAAATTCTATTAGCTATGTAAAACATGTTTAAATAATATATTAATTACGTAAAGATACTGTACATACAAGACTATTTAGTTGACTCTGAAGCAGGGTGGAGCTAGCTTGGCAGAAGGAGATTTAGCCAAACCTTCATAAAAAATTATATGTATATAAAAGTTTTTTTTTCACAACTTAGAAGCCATGATCTTTAAAATATACTATGGATCTTTAATTACACAAAAGATAAAGAATCGACTGTAATCCTGAGACTTTGTCCCCCTTTAATTTAAAAATGAATTTAGAGCCTTAAAATGAAAAGTAAATTCCGTTGAATTGATAACATACTTTCCCTTGTTACTTTTTTATGAAGTATAAAACAATACTTTAGAGTTTGTTTGAGACATGAAGCCAACAAACCCAACTAATTTAAAATTACACTTTTCTTAATATTTTCTTAATTAGTCAATGCAATTGCGTTTTGAGTAGATAGTAACTTTTCTAAATTCTTCAAAGTTGTAGTAAGGAATAAAATATGTAATATCCGTAAAGTTATACGAAGAGCACTTCATATTAGAAAGGAATCATTTTGTTATATAGTGAATTGGATGTTGATGAATTTATGTGAATTCTCTGTTAAGCATATGTCATTGGTCTAAAATTAATATGAAGAAATCTACTAGCAATACTTTGGGATATATTTGTGTATTTTGTAATATATGAGCTTTGTGAGAAAAAGTAGAAACTGTGTCTTTTTGGAGTTTGTGATTTACTTTAATGTTGGTTTATGTCATTTCTTTTCTTTTTTTTCATTACTAATTCGTTTTTTTCTTCACTTTGCATATACACTTGGAGTAATATGAGTCTTAATGCAAGACTCGCTACAATTCTCGAGCATGGAATCATCACATCCCTTATTCTTAGAAGACATCGGATAGTAAAAAAACAAGCGAGAGACACTTGGGAGATGCCTAAAGCATCCTTATTCATTTTTTGTTGTTTATTATCTTTGTCCTACATGTTATCTGATTTTGCATTATGCTTATTTAGTTGAGTTACTATCCATTTTGGAATTGTGTGATTAGTTGAACATAACTTTTATATCATCTAGAGACCTAAAACTGATAAGTCAAAAGCTGGTTCCTATATTAACGCCTAGCCTGTATTTTTAATACATTTTTCTTTAAAAGTATTAACCACTCTCTAGTGTGAAGTTGTCTTTGTGTCAAACGGCATTAAGAGCATTTGGACCTAAAGCAGATTAATTCTTTAAACTATAACATTGTGGGAAAAGTTATTAAAATCTTTCTTTAGTCTCATTTAGTCTTTGATTAAGAATTGGCTTATAAGAGTTGACCCACTAACTTAACTTTTCCTTTCTTACGTTTAAAAAAAATCAACAGAAATGAGTGTTGTTTTCATTTCACAATTTGGAATACGATTTCAACATAGTTAAGTATTTTGACAAATCAATTATTTTTTTTCTTTCCTTAAACATTCAACTAATATGCTTTTAATATTCATTATTCTAACTAGTGAATTAACCTAAGTTTGACGGGTTAACCGTAGTTAACGGATCATATAGGGTGCCTTAATAACCTTCCTTATATGATTAGTTAGAACCCTTACCTAGAACTTCTTAAGTTAAGAATACCATAAAATAGAGTTACTTTAATTATTATCTAGCTAAAATTGGTGTCCTAATTCACCGCTAAAATAATTAGGTGGCGACTCTCTTTAATTAATTAAACCATCAGAATTACCAATATGTTATACTCTAGTTTGACCCGTGTTAAAATAGGGTATAACATGTATTACTTATAATTTTGGATAGATTGGATGCACGTAGAGGCTATTTTGAGGAGCAAAGGCGTCGCGAGCTAGAATTTCTCGCCGATTCGAGGTGGGTAATACTTGTAAATGATGTCCTGAGGGTTAGTAAAGCTCGGACTTGAACATCCTAGTGCTGCATTAAGGTGACTTGCACGACGGATAATGGGCGTGGGGTAGAGCACCATTGGGGATTGTGACTTGATTTGTCCCGCTTAATAAAAATACTACCTAATTACTTGAAATTTAATTTACACCCTAATAAATATATTTATTATCATGAATTAGACTGATTATCATGTTTTGGGCTTCGTGCCGATTATCTGAATCCTTCAGGGATTGGTATCACTGTCTTGATAATATTGTTCATATTTTCATTTCAATCTAAGATTTTAAAATGGTATTTTGCTACTCAGCATTTTCATAAGATTTGAAAAACTTAAACAAGGTTTTGATGACATTTTAGCTGTGAGATGATATGATACTATTGCCCAAGGGGCTTATATGCATGCATGACTATGCATGGATCGCGCTACACGCCGTAACATGAGTGATATTGATATTGCGCTTGGGCTGTAGGAGCCCCTCCGAAGTCTGAACCCCCACAGTGAGCAGGGGCGCCTTTGCATGGATCGGGTTGTACGCCACAATGTCATATGCATTGCATTGCATACATACATTGGCTTATTTGTACTATGTGGCATGACATTTAGCACTCATACATTACGGGCATACATGTGTTATCTACCTTATTGACCAGATACTCTGGTGGAAATTGATAATGAGTGGTGCTGAGCCCAAGGGGCTGATTTGAGTGCTGACTTGCACTGTCTGAGGTTGTACCAGGTATTGAGCTGTCATAGTGAAAGGAGGAGATGTTAAAAAGAGATTCTAAATAATCTACTCATATATGCTGAAAAGGAATAAAAATAAAAGTGTAATGTAGTTGAAAGATGGTTCGTATTATATAGCATGAGATAGTGCTTTGTGTGGTTTTCTTTTCCTCAACATTATTTACTTTTATTACCGCTGAGTTGGAAGTACTCACTCGACTCCCTACACCATGTGTGCAGATTCAGGTACCTGGAGGCTTAGTTGAGTTTGGTGCTTGTTTAGACCCAGTTGGGATCGTCGAGGTAGCTGCCTGGCGTCCGCAGGACCCGACATTTCCTCTTGTTACTCTGTTTTTACTTATTTTATTCTGCGTACTCTTAGACTTGTAGAGTCACTTACAGTGTTGTATTGATATTCTAATAGAGGCTCTTGGCTCGTGACCGCAGGTCTTTGGGAAGTTATGATATTTTGAGAAGGTTTTGGGATATTATTATATCTATCACTTTATTTTTGCTTCTTTCTCTGATAATGACTTAAAAATAAGTGATTTTGAGCTCCAAGCTCGAGATTAGAGTGTATTTGGTCGGTCTGGCCTAGCAATGTATTGGGCGCATCACGATCGGGTTTTGGGATCGTGATAAGTTGGTATCAGAGCCTAGGTTTACTAGGCCTCATGAGTCTTGAGCCGGTTAGTAGTGTCTCGTGGATCGGTATAGAGACGTCTGTATTTATCCTCGGGAGGCTGCAGACTTTTTAGGAAACACTTCACATTCTTGAAATTCTTATCGTGCGTACTTGATTCAGCTTGAGATGTAATTCTTGAAATTCCTTGCACACGTCTATATGCGCGCTCGAGCGCTCAGTAATATAATTACCTTGATGGCTTGTGACTCCCCGATCGAGGGGCGAGATATAATCTCCGTGAGTTCGTGTTGGGCCAGCCGGGAGGACTTGAGGCCAGATCTTTGCCTATGACTTGAGCACCAAGGTGCTGATTTTGCGAGATGGTATTATGAAATTTATATGATCGGTATTGTCCCTAATTGTGGAAATGGCGGCTTGATAATGGATGAGCTATTAGGTGTTAGGCTCTTATTATAATCTGTTGTGTAGCCCCGAGCTATGGGCGTGGTGAATATTTATCATATCTCTTAGTTGGAAGGTAAAGTGCACTACTTGTGGTAGTATGCGTTCAGACTCAGGAAGACCGAATTGGTTGTGCTATGTGTATTGTGGTGAAAGGTATTTGATATATGTTATGATTCGAGCAGGTGCAGCACATGTCCATGTATCAATTTTGATAATATAATTCGTGTAGTATTGAGATTAATGTTGTTGATATACATTGTGATGTCTTGTCGAGTTGTGGACGTATTGTTAGGATGGTTTTGGTGATTCTCTAGCAGGTGGATAGGCTCAAATTACAACGGAAACTCTGTCGAAATTTTTGGAAAATTTGGGACTTAGTAAAAATTTTGTCGCCTAAAGAGGGGGCTTAACTATTGTGTGCGTGAATGTAAGAATTGCAGAAGAGTTAAGATTTCTGATGATTCGTGTCTCCGCAAGCTGGTGAAAGAGTGAGTTTAATCTCATTATAACATTGTGGCATCATTTGAGTAAGAATGCTCCGAGTGTTTAAAAGTGCTTTGATGTATGGCTCCGAGCCAAGTTGGGGAGGTTGTTATTGATTAACTGAGTGCACTGTTGTGTGCTATGTTGGTTCTATCTCCAAGTATGTTGGAAAATTTTTATAAAGGTTATATGGTGCTTCGTAGATGTGAAGAAATACTAGGATGTTTGAAGATGATGTTGATAAAGAATGCTCGGTGTATAGTCAAGAAATATAGTTATTTGTATATGTACGTAATCATGTTCTGCGGTGTCAGAGTTCTAACAAGGCATGAGTGGTTCTATCAATAAGACAGTTGAATTACAGCTAAATAAGGATGAATGATGCCCGAGAATGGTTTTGCGGTGTTCAAGAGTTTGCATGTAACAGTCAGGTGTCTTAAGATTATGTATGTGGCTAGAGATTGTGGTTTCGTTAGAAGAGATCGAGACTTGTGGTATGTTATGTTAATTGTGGGATTCTATGTATCCGTATTGGAAGGTAATGATAATGAATTCGGAATCGTAGGAAGTTCTTCAAAATAAAGTATCGTAGAATGTGGTACTTCTGGGAAACATCCGAGAGAGTATTCACTGGCCTATGAGTCCTAGACCGTGTGGTCTTATGTATGAGTCTTGTGTGGTAACCTGAGTTGAGGTATTGTGATGCTTCAGTAAAGGAGAATATTAAACTAAAGATGAATTAGAAAGAAAATTGGGATAAATGGAATAGATTGATAATAAACTGAAACGGTATGATAAGGATACGATTAATTCCTGGTATGTATTTGAAGTAATGAGTCTTGCAGGTATTGTGCAACAAAGCTCTTGAGTCCTGGTAGTTGCGTAGCTCGATGTGGGTAGAAGGACTCAGTCCTGGCAGTTTAGTTTGTGCAATGGAATTGGGAGAAAGAGTTCGTGATGTGTTTTACCGTGGTCTGAACATGAGTATATCTTCTGTAGGTATGCGAAGCTTGGAATGTGTAATGATTTTTCTTCTATATGGGATCATGAAAGTCCTTGACTAGTTGAGTGAGTCGATGTTTGCGGCGTAGGAGAGGAATAGAAATTTCCATGTTATCTTAGTGTGTATGGTATATGCGATGTGCTATGAAAATTTGATAATGGCATGTTCAAGGTTTGGGTTCAGTTCATAATATAATGGTAAGTCATTAGAATTCTGGAGCAGTGCGGGCAGCTGCAGATAATTTAAGAATCGATCTTCTGGTAATTAAGGAAAAATGGTACTACTATTCTAGTGATTTAGCAGGGTATATGTTCAAAAAGGGCAAGGTAATGTAAGCTAATAATATCCGGTGGTATTGCGGTATTCTCTTGTTGGATCGACTGTAATGATTGAGTTGTTGAGGGCATAGGGAAATTTCTGAATGACTTTCGTGGTATGAATGGATGCTTGATGTGCGTTATGTATTCGTACGGTGGATTGTGGAATCAGGCATAGTGATTCATGTGCTATATATGTGTTGGAGACTAGAATTCTTGTAATCCGCCTGTGTAGTGGTTGTATATCGTGTGTATCGGCACCGTTTAGCAGTTATTGGAAATTGGAAGTCCTAGCGGCTCTCTTTGCTTGATGTGATGAATTTGGGTTATGATAGTGGATTGCAGACTGGTTGTCTTATGTCGGGTTCTTTAGACTAATGTGATGAGTGATGTCGGAAAATACCACAGGTTGCGTGGCAATATGCATTGGATTGTGTTCTAGCGGGGTAACTTGTATCCTAAGGACCAGCGGACGGCTGGCAGGTATTGCCTTGATAATTGGGCTATCGTGGCGGATGTCAGTGTAGAGGTTCTACCATTGATTCAGTTTCGATATTGAGTGATTTTTCGGATGCGTTTTGGGTGGCCGAGCATAGGACTATACATGTCTATTGTAATGAGCAATTTGGCTCGATGTGCATTTTTTTTTTGCGAGATTTATGTGTGGATCGGGCGGCACGCCGCCACAAGCATGTTATTTGGATCGGGTGGCACGCCGCCACGAGTATGGAATTTGGATTGGGTGGCACGCCACCACGGGTATGTTATTTGGGGCGGGTTGCACGCTGCAACAGTGTGATGTGGAGAATAGTTCTTCTATATGTTACCTTGTATACAATACTTCCTGGTTTCTAAGGAAAGTCAGTATTGGGTATTGCTCGGCGAATAGCATATCGGTTGTGTCCTTACAGGATTTGATAGTGTATATTAATTGTTTCACCATGGGTGAGATCGATTGCTTGAGTTCAGACCTAAATCTGTGTGTGGCTGACCGTTTTGAGCATGGTGACTTGAGGTACTTCATGAGCAATAGTATTTAGATAGAACCATGAGTTGTGTCAAGGCCACGTGATGTTATGACCTTTCGAGGAGGATTCAGATACTCTAATTCTATGATGTGATACGAGATCTCAGTTTTGTGTTGTGATGGTACTGAGGAATTTGAATTACAGCTCTTTTTGTGTGAGTCAATTGTTTTGATTCGACTATGTTCAGATCGTTCCCTATCGGAGACTGTGTTGTGCTCGTCGTGGATTGGAGCATGTGTTGTGCTGTCATATCACCGGTGTGGTGTGTTATAATCGAAATGATCGCTGGAGTCATTAATGAGTGCGAATATATGTGATTTCAGCTGGTTAGAAAGGTAATATCGAGGTTTGGCTCCAAAATTTATTGTGGTATCAGTCAAAAGAGAAATGGATTCATGAATGGTTGACCTGAGAGATGGGTTCGATATATTGTGTGTTTCAGTTGTCGTGGGCAGTATATGAAGGTGTCGGAATAAGACTTTAGCTAATGAGAAAGGTTTTTCTATTAGTATTTAGTTATTGTGGCCAATTGTTGTGAATGGATGCCATCGTCTCGAGTGTCTAGGCGGTGTAGCATATCATATGGTCTCGCCTGGAGTGGCAAGTATGGGTTATTGCAGTTGGTTCTGGTTCATTCTGAGTGTAGACGTGGGGTTCTGATCTGGTGTGTGATTTCGGGAAGTGCAATGTGGTCTATGGTTCAGATGGACTGTGGAATTCCAATTATATTGTGTTATCGGACTTATGATAGATAGGGTGACGTGGTATCACCCCTAGTATATGCTTGGTATGATCATTCAACTATTGGGTTGCTTCTAGCACAACTCTAGGTACGCTCGAGGACGAGCATTTGTTTAAGTTGGGGAGAATGTGATGATCCGGTCCGTCGTCACGTGAGTTACCTCCCCGTTTTTCGTGTTATATGCTTGTTCGTGTTTCAATATATATATATTTGGCGAATTTGAGTCAATTCGGATCAAGTTTGGTAGAAAATGGGATAAATAGTCTCTTTGATGAAGGAATAGATTGGAAAAGTCAACCGGACACTGACTTGTGAGTTTGAGGGCTTGAAATCAAATTCTGATGATTCGGCTAGGTTCGGGAGGTGATTTGTGACTTAGAGGAGCGATCGGAATTGATTTGGGGGTCCGGTGTAGAAATGGGCTTGAATTGGCTAAGTTGGGATTTTGGCGAAATCCGGTCGATAGGTGAGATTTTGATCCGGTAGTTGGAATGGAATTCCGACAGTTGCAGTAGCTTCGTTAGGTGAGTTTGGATATGCCTACAAATTTTCAGGTCATTTGGACGTCGTTTGGTTAGTTTCGGCATCGGATATGAATTTTGAAAGTTTAAGTAAGTTTGAATCGAATTCTAGGATTTTGGTAATTTTTGATGTTTAAAGTAGTGTTTTTATGTTCCGAGCAAGTTTGAATGAAGTATTAGGTTGAGTTTGTGTTTTTGGTTGAGGTCCCGACGGCCTCGGGGTGATTTCGGATGCCTAACGGGCATTTTTTGGGTTTTGGAAAAGCTGCTGAAATGCAACAGTTATTGCAGAATTGTGGGCATTTTCAAGTGCTAGTAGGCTACTTTGGGAGCTCATATCTTATAATCTATAAGGAATAACAAAGAGTTCAAAACATGAAAGTTGTAGACCTTCGTGTCTAGTTTTTATAAAGCTGAAGAACTCGTAATTTGGACATCTATACTAGAAGTTATGATCGACGGAAAATGACTGTTGGAGCAATAGGATGTACAACTTGTATAGCACATGTGCAAGGTACAACTCGACGAAGCACGGGCAGATTCTCTATTACACGAAATTGGTTTATTTCTTTCATTTAATTCATTTGGTTTGGATGATTTTGGAGAGGATTTCAAGGGTGGTTTCATCAAGCATCAAAGGTGAGTTGTTTCTACTTATTACCAAGTTAAATGCAAGGATTAGAACTGAATATTCAAGTAATTTATGGACAAAAAATGGTAGTTTAGGGCTTGAAACTTAAGAGAATTAAATGGAGATTTGAGTGGTTATTTGAACTCGGATGTTGGTAAATTTGGTATGTACGGACTCGTGGCGAGACGAGGATTCCGGAAATGTGAATTTCGTAATTTTTCAGAATGTGGGCCCAGGGCTCGAGTATTTCCAATTTCGTGTTTTTGGATATTTTTCGATTGTTTTCGATTGGAATATGACCCATTAGCATATTATGATGTATTACTTATGATTTTGGGTAGATTGAACGTGCGTGGAGTCCAGTTTGAGGAGCAAAGGCACCGCGGGCTAGAATTTCACGTCGGTTCGAGGTGGGTAATACTTGTAAATGATGTCCTGAGGGTTAGTAAACCCCGGACTTGCACATGCTAGTGTTGTATTGAGGTGACTTGCACGCCGGATAATAGGCGTGGGGTAGAGAACCACTGGGGATTATGATATGATCTGTCCCGCTTAATAAAAATACTACCTAATTGCTTGAAATTGAATTTACACCCTAATAAAGAAATTAATTATCATGAATCGGACTGATTATCATGTTTTGGGCTTCGTACCAATTATCTGAATCCTTCAAGGATTGGTATCACTATCTTGACAATACTGTGCATATTTTCATCTCAATCTAAGGTTTTAAAATGGTATTTTGCTACTCAGCATTTTCATAAGATTTGAAAAACTTGAACAAGGCTTTGATGACATTTTAGTTGTGAGCTGATATGATACTGTTGCCCAAGGGGATTATATGCATGACTATGCATGGATCGGGCTGCATGCCGCAGCAGGATTGAAATTGATATTGCGTTTGGGCTGTAGGAGCCCCTCGTCTGAACCCCCACAGTGAGCGCGGGCGCCTATGCATGGATCGGGATGTATGCCACATCATCATATGCATTGCATTGCATACAAACATTGGCTTATTTGTACTACGTGGCATGACATTTAGCACTCATACATTACGGGCATACATGTGTTATCTACCTTATTGACGAGATACTCTGGTGAAAATTGATAAGGAGTGCTGAGCCCAAGGGGCTGATTTGAGTACAGACTTGCACTGTCTGAGGTTTTACCAGGTATTGAGTTGTCGTAGTGAAAGGAAGAGATGTTAAAAAAACATTCTAAATAATCTACTCACATATGCTGAAAAGGAATAAAAATGAAAATGTAATGTAGTTGAAAGATGGTTCGGTATTATATAGCGTGAGATAGTGCTTTGTGTGGTTTTCTTTTCCTCAGTATTATTTCCTTTTGTTACCGCTGAGTTGGAAGTACTCACTCGACTCCCTACACCATGTGTGCAGATTCAGGTACCTGGAAACTTAGTTGAGCTTGGTGCTGGTTTAGGCCCAGTTGGGATCGTCGAGGTAGCTGCCTGGCGTCCGCAGGACCCGACATTTCCCCTTGTTACTCTGTTATTACTTATTTTATTCCACGTACTTTTAGACTTGTAGAGTCACTTACAGTGTTGTATTGATATTCTGATAGAGGCTCTTGGCTCGAGACCCCAGATCTTTGGGAAGTTACGTTGTTTTTAGAAGGTTTCAGGATATTATTATATCTATCACTTTATTTTGGCTTCTTTCTGTGATAATGACTTAAAATAAGTTATTTTGAGATCTAAGCTCGAGATGAGAGTGTATTTGGTCGGGCTGGCCTAGCAATGTGTAGGGCGCCATCACCACCGGGTTTTGGGGTCGTGACATGGGGACGCGGATGGCGCCGAGTGAAATGAAGTGTTTTTTCTTTTTCTGTCTCTTTTTTTTTATTAACTGACCTTGGCCTGGTGTAAGCGGGGATGTCCCGCAATCATTTTTATGAATAAACAAATTTTTTTTCGTTATTTGCCTTGTATCTCTATTATACCTCCCCCTTTTTCCGTTTTGGGTTTTTCTTTGCATGCATCTGAATGGGCGATCTGCCTTTGAGTTTGACCTTAGTAGGCAAGTTATTTTTTGATTATTGGTGACTTTTCTTTTTTGACTCGGGGTGATCGAGTCGGAACCGTTGCTTGGTGGTAGTGGCGCTTAGCCTTAGTCCCAGTTCGGGCGCCCTACTGGCTGTGATGATATAGAGTGCGGCCTTGTAGTCTGTTTGGGGCCAAACTTTACGTGCTTCTAATCTTAGTTCGAGTTAGGAGTACTTACTTGAACGAAGGGGGTACCAACCCCGCGCCTTAATTCGTTGGAGATTGAGTTTTGCCGAGTTCAGCGGTGAAGGAGCTCCATCCGAGTTCTGGTTCAGCTATGGTTGAACTTGTTAAATATGAGGGTGAGAGCACCTATTGTTATGGTCTGAGCAAGGTTGAACTCGCTATATTTGATGGCGAAGGTGCGTAACCTGGGACTTGGTTCGACCATAGTTAAATTTATTGGCGAAGGCGTGTAGCTTGAGTCCCAGTTCAACTGTTGTTGAACTTATTAGTGAAGGTGCATAGCCTGAGTCTTTCTTCAACAGTAGTTGAACTTTGTCAATTTTGGAGGCGAAGGCGCATAGCCTGAGTCTTTGTTTAACCATAGTTGAACTTTGTCAATTTTGGATGTAAAGGCGCATAGCCTGAGTCTTGGTTCAACCATAGCTGAATTTATTGGCAAAGGCGTGTAGCCTGAGTCCCAGTTCAACTGTTGTTGAACTTATTGGTGAAGGCGCATAGCCTGAGTCTTTGTTCAATCGTAGTTGAACTTTGTCAATTTTGGCAGCGAAGGAGCATAGCCTGAGTCCCACTTCAACTGTTGTTGTACTTATTGGTGAAGGCGCATAGCTTGAGTTTTTGTTCAACCGTAGTTGTACTTTGTTAATTTTAGAGGCCAATGCGCGTAGCTTGAGTCTTAGTTCAACTGTTGCTGAACTTATTGGCGAAGGCGCATAGCCTGAGTCTTTGTTCAACCGTAGTTGAACTTCCTCAATTTTGGAGGCGATGGCGCATAGCCTCAGTCCCAGTTCAATTTTTGTTGAACTTACTGGTGAAGGAACACAACCTCAGTCTTTGTTCAACTGTAGTTGAACTTTATCAATTTTGGAGGCGAAGGCGCGTAGCCTGAGTCTTAGTTCAACTGTTGTTGAACTTATTAGCAAAGGCGCATAGCCTGAGTCTTTTTTCAACCGTAGTTGAACTTTGTCAATTTGGAGGCGAAGGCGCGTACCCTGAGTCTCAGTTCAATTGTTGTTGAACTTACTGGCGAAGGCACATAGCCTGAGTCTTTGTTCAGCCGTAGTTGAACTTTGTCTATTTTGGAGTCGAAGGCGCGTAGCCTGAGTCCCAGTTCAACTGTTGTTGAACTTATTGGCTAACGCATAGCCTGAGTCTTTGTTCAACCTTAGTTGAACTTTGTCAATTTTGGAGGCGAAGTTGCATAGCCTGAGTCTTAGTTCAACTATTGCTGAACTTATTGGCGAAGGCGTATAGCTTGAGTCTTTGTTTAACCATAGTTGAACTTTGTCAATTTTGGAGGCAAAGGCATGTATCCTGAGTCCCAGTTCAACCGTTGTTGAACTTATAGGCGAAGGAGCATAGCCTGAGTCTTTGTTCAACCGTAGTTGAACGTTGTCAATTTTGGAGGCGAAGTCGCATAGCCAGAGTGTAACGACCCGACCGGTCGTTTTGAGTCCCGACGCGTCATTCAGCAGATTGAGGCCATGAACAACTTCATCTCAGGTATATTGACTTGTGTGTATGGTCAGAATTAAAATTCGGGAAGTTTGGAGTCAAATCTAAATGGAAATTCTCATTTTGAAAGCTTAAAGTTGAAGAAATGAACTAGGATTGGAATTTTGAGTAAATGACCTCAGAATTGGGATCTAAAAGTTCCAGCATGCTCGTATGATGAATTTGAACTAGGGCGTATGTCCGGATTTGGTTTTTGATAACCCGTGAGCATTTCGGCGTACATGGTGGAAGTTAGTATTTTAGAAAAATTTCATAAATTTGGGTTGGAAGGCATTTTAGAGTTATAGATGTCCATTTGGGATTCCGAGTCTGGGAATAGATCCGTATGGTGATTTTGGATTTGGGAAAGCGATCGGAAGTGAATTCGGATGTCCGGAGGTCATTTTGAAGTCATTTGGCTAAAATATAGGAATTAGAAGGTTTATGAGAAAATTCGACCGGAAGTGAAAATTTTGATATCGGGGTCAGAATGTGATTCCGAAAGTTGGTACAAGTCCTTAATGATGAATGTGACATGTGTGCAAACTTTGAGTCAATTCGGATCGATTTTGGTAGGAAAGGAACAATTAATCTCTTTAAGGAAAACTTAAGTTGGAAAAGTCAACCCAACGTTGACTTATGAGTTAGAGGGCTCGAAACTGAATTCCGATGATTCGGTTAGTTTCGGGGGATGATTTAAGACTTATAAGCTCAATTGGAAGTAATTTTGGAGGTCCGGTGAAGAAGTTAGCCTATTTTGGCGAAGTTGGAATTTTGGCGGAATCCGATCGATGGGTGATATTTTGATCCGGGAGTTGGAATGGAATTCCGACAGTTGTAGTAGCTTCGTTAGGTGAGTTTGGATATGTCTGCAAATTTTCAGGTCATTCGGACATCGTTTGGTCGGATTTTTGATCGAAAGTGTGTTTTCGGAAGTTATTGGATACTTAGGCCTTGATTTGATGAAAATTGATGATTTTGATATTATTTCGGCGATTTGATCACTCGAGCGAGTTCATGTGATGTTTTAGAGTCAATGTGCATATTTGGTTTGGAGCCCCGAGGGCTCGGGAGTGTTTCGGAGGTGTCTCGGAATAATTCCGGACTTAGAAAATGGGCAGAAAATGCAGAAAAATCTGTTGTGAACAGTGTCCATGAACAGTGTCCATGAACAGTGCCCGTGAAACAATGTTCGTGAACAGTACCGTGAACAGTAACCGTGAATAGTGCCGGACAGAATATATTTGAGGTCCGAAAATATATTGCCATTTTTTACGATTTGGAGCTCGGATAGGGCGATTTTTCATGGGATTTTTGGAGAGAACAACGGGGTAAGTGTTCTTAACTCAATTTTGGTGGTATAACTCGAATCTATTGCAAGTTTTAGTGTTTAATTTGAGAATTTTTGTTGAAAAGGGTAGAAAACCCTCTTGGATAGAAATAGTGATTTAAGGGGACAAATGAACTCCAATTTTTGTGAATTTGGTATGTACGGACTTGTGGCGAGACGAGGATTCCGGAAATATAAATTTCGAAATTTTTCGAGATGTGGGCCCGGGGCTCGGGTTTTGCCAATTTCGTGATTTTTAATATTTTTCGAGTTCTTTCGATTGGGTTATGTTCCATTAGCCTATTTTGATATATTTGTACTGATTTTGGCTAGTTTTGATGTATGTGGATGCCGGTTCGAGGAGATAAGGCATCGTGGGCATGAAGCTTCTACCGGTTTGAGGTAAGTGGTAGTAGTAAACAATGTACTGAGGGTTTGAAACCACGTACTAGCACTTCACAGTGCTATATTGAGATGAGACACGCGTTCTATGACAGGCGTGGTGACATTGTGATTGGGGGTTCGGACTTAGTCCTTCCCGACTAATAGTATACTGTGTGTTATGACTGATAATAAGTTTATAACTGTGCAATTGGGCCGATAGCCATGTTTGGGGCCTTGTGCCGATCTGTAGAGCATTAGGGAACCTATAGAGATAGGTGACTCTTATATCGTGTTGGAAACATACACTCAGCCGTAGCTCTAGCTGTATAGCATAATATGAGCCCGTACAAGATGTGTACATTGAGAGAGATTATCTAGGGTGGAATTCCCTGTTCTAGCTGAGCAGGACTGAAAGGCCAAGTCTATACCGATTGAGATGAGATAGGGTCAAGGACCCACTATGAGATGTTATATTGGGCCCGAAAGGCCAAGTCTATATTGACTGAGACAGGGTCAAGGACCCACTGTGATATATTATATTGGGCCCTGAGAGGCCAAGTATATACTGACTGGGATAGGGTCGAGGACCCATTATGAGGTATTATATATATATACCTATATCGGATCGGGCTGCACGCCGCAGCAGTATATATATTGGATCGGACTGCACGCCGCAGTAATATACATGTAATATACATGTGGGACGGACTGCACGCCGCAGTATTATTGCGCTTGGGCTGTAGGAGCCCCTTCAGTGTCTGAGTCTGCACACATTCTCAGTGAGCACTGGTGTATATTATGGGATCCGCCGCAACAGTATATACATATACATATATTGGATCGGACTGCACGCCGCAGTAAAATATATATATATATATATGGATCGGATTGCACGCCACAGTAATATATATGTGGATCGGACTGCACGCCGCAGTATCATAGCGCTTGGGCTGAAGGAGCCCCTCCGGAGTCTGCACACACCCCTAGTGAGCGCATTCGACGTTAAATGGAGCGGGCTGCGCGCCGCAGCGGTATATGTATTGGAGCGGGCTGCGCGCCGCAGCAGTATATGTATTGGAGCGGGCTGCGCGCCGCAGCATTATACTTATTCATATTCATATATATACTGAAATATTTATATGTTATAGACAGATGTATATGTCTCCATATATTGAGATGGTTGTATACCGTAATGGTACGAGCGAGGATGTGGTCAGTGTGGGACCTAGATGAGATAGATGTGGACTGGAGATCAGAGTACTCATTATAGTGATGACTAACTTGTGGGGGTTGCCTTAGAACTGTTTAGTGATAGTACGGGAGTTCTTATTTTCAGTTATTATTTATTATTGTTACTCACTGAGTTGAAATATACTCACCCCACTCCCCTGCACTTTTGTGCAGATATACAGGTTCAGGAGGGCAGTTGAGCTATCGCAACTGCTTTATTATTCCCATTCTGTGGAGACTTCGAGGTAGCTGCCAACGTCCGCAGTACCTGACCTCTTTCTTTTTATCATTTTGTTGTCTCCATTCTGGTTAGACTTGATTTTGTAGTAGATCTTATTTGTAGAGGCTCAGACTTGTGACGCCACGATTTGTTCAACCGTAGTTGAACTTTGTCAATTCCATAGGCGAAGGCGTATAGCCTGAGTCCCAGTTCAGTTGTTGTTGAACTTATTGGCGAAGGCGCATAGCCTGAGTCTTTGTTCAACCATAGTTGAACTTTGTCACTTTTGGAGGCGAAGGCGTGTAGCCTAAGTTCCAATTCAACTGTTGTTGAACTTATTGGCGAAGGTGCATAGCATGAGTCTTTGTTCAACCGTAGTTGAACTTTGTCAATTTCGGAGGCGAAGGCGTGTATCCTGAGTCCTAGTTCAGCTGTTGTTGAACTTATAGGCGAAGGCGCATAGCCTGAGTTTTTGTTCAACCGTATTTGAACTTATTGGTGAAAGCTCATAGTCTGAGTCTTTTTTCAACCGTAGTTGAACTTTGTCAATTTTGGAGGCGAAGGCGCGTAGCCTGAGTCTCAGTTCAACTGTTGCTGAACTTATTGGCGAAGGCGCATAGCCTGAGTCTTCCCGTTGTGGGTATTAAGCGGCAAGGCTGGATTTTGATTTGAGACCTTGAGCAGCTTATGCGGTGTCCTCCTGATCGAGGCATGTGGTCTATTTTGAGGTGGCTCTCGGCTCGGGATAGTTCTGTGCCTATTCCCGACCGGTGCCCGAATCGGAGGTGTGAGGGATGCCTCATAGGGATCCTCCCTTAGGGGGGAGACTTCTTCTTCTTGTTTGCATTATCGAGGATCGGCGAGAGAGAGAGAGAGAGATGACTTGGATCTTGATTTGAGATTTTCGAGTTTCCCATGTCTGAGATGCTGCTTTGGCTTACTCGATAGGGGTTGTTCTTCTCTTCTTTTTGTTTTTGATTCCTTCCTTTTGGTCCTCGGAAAAACTATGCGATTTTGCTAGGAAATCCCCATAGACGGCGCCAAATAGTTTGGCTCAAAAGTAATTATACACTTTATGAGTACAAAACAATATTCATGAATTACGGGTCAATCATAGCAAATCGTAATAATCCATGAACCATGTCAAAGAAATAATAATAAACACTCAAGATTATGATAAGAAATATTTGCAACTTTTATTGATGATATTGATTTGGTCTGCTTCTCCATGAAGAGGTTCAGAGCCTTACAATAGTATTTTATTTTCCCATGAGATGGGTATTTCTTTTCTGTTCTCTCTCTCTTTCTTTTTGTTTTGAGAATAGTCAAGAAAAAGAAGCTCCCCTTCGTAGGTTCATTCTTCTAATATTTATAGTTATGAGCTCCATGAGTAGGAAATGAGTGGTCGTGACCACGTTGAGATTTCATCCCCATGGGTTGGCGGGGAGGCCGTACCTTTTTTCCACCTTACTGAATAAGAATAGAATCATCTTATAAGCTAGTGGTCATGCTTCTTATAAATTACGAATTAGTTCAAGACACAGTTATCTTCATTAATTATCGTGGGATCATTTTGACTCGTACACACATAGGAGATGAGATATTTCCAACTCTGAAATTAGCAGTGTTGAACTGGTCTTTTAAAACTGTACTTCTTTTATTCTCCAATGTCTCTGACAAACCAATCATAATAAATTTACACCTACGTTCCCTCACAAACAAATTTTTATCGAAAATGAACGATGGACGAGCTAGAAAGGGACTTTAGTGAAATCACATAGGACCACTATCAATGTGGATAAGGTCTTTTTCTTTGTTGATATTCAGAGAACAAGTCCACATAATTTCGAGGGATTAAGTGGGAACTTACGAGGGGTGAGTAAGATACAAAACTTTACAATGATTATATTGCAAGCTTAATTAACGATAGTGCAAGGTATAATAGAAAACAAACAAGTTATCCTAAGATTAATTATTTCAGGATTAGTTATTTCACCATTTTATAGGGATAAAAATATTCTATAATCCTGGGATTAATTATACTATAATTTTATCCTAACCAAACTAAAATAAATTTATCTCAAATTTAATTTTGAGATTAATTATCCTCTATACCTCGTACCAAACGAGCCCTAAAGTTACAATATCTACATAGGTAAATATACTTACAATGAAAGAGAACCCGGAATAAACGAAAGAGATACTTTCAGTTTGCCTTCTAGGCAGCGGCGATGCAAAAAATTCCGTTAAGGATATTTTTAATATACCTATATAAAAAGTAATTTTTAATTTAATATTAACTATATATATATAGTGTATATTAAATTAAAAATTACTTTTACCGAGGGTGACCATCCTTCTTTGTATGTAGCTATGCCACCGCTTTTAGGGGATAATTCAAGGCACATCAGCCAAAAAGTAGTTTTATGTCTACTTCACCAACGTCTCTGTTGAAAATACAAATGAACTTCTACAAATTTTTCCTTTCTGTCCACTCCGTCTTGTTAAAGGCCGATGCCGAAGGCACTCTAGTTTTGTAAAAGCACTTTCCTACTACTAGATAATGCCACTTGTGCGACCATCCATTAATGTTATCCCTAACCATATCTCAAACTTTGATCTTCATACATTTTTAACATAATTTATAAACTAGTATCATGAAGCAAATTATGAAGAATATCTTTAGGTATACTGTATCAATACTAGTAATCGGTAAAATTGCTGCCTGTTTGATTCGAAAGTTAACAAATACTTTGCAAGCAAATACAGTCAAAAAATAGATCAAAGGTAAATCGTAATAAAAAATAGTAAGACCTAGAAATGTGAATAATAATATCTCTTGTTGTTTTTTGAAAGATTGAGTGTTCTAGAGAGTAAAGAGTAAAGAGAGAAGGAGAGAGAGCTTGTATTAGAAAAGATGCGATGCCCTTTACAACACTGGGATCCTCCTTTATATAACAGGAGAACCCCCTCAAAATAATAAACTAATACAAAGATAGGTCACATGTCATCGAGGGGACGACGAAACTCAAGAGGACGTTTTCACTTCGACCTTCTGAGGTCGTACCCTCACTACGACTATTGCTTAGTGTTGGGTCGTTGCTACCGCAATGGGCAGAATTTGACCCTATGTAGTTAGTCTCTACGTTCGTTGTTGATGTAACAAAGTGCGTCGCCGATGGACAGAACCGCGAACCATGTACCGGGAAAATTTTGACCGTGTTTGGAGATGACAACGTGGAGGGGCGGACATTTGAATCTGTTGATATATTGGCGCACAAACCCTTCTCTGAAATGACGTCACCATATGCATGCGTCATTATTATGCGTGTTCCCGAGGAAGTAAAAAGGTTTTCTGATGTTTGGTTTCCCGCGCCTGTTTGTGTTTTGCCACTTCGATTTCAACACTGCCCAACCTTATAAATAGGGAATCGTTCAATTTTAACCTAACTTTAGATCATCCGAAAAATGTTTTTTGACTATTTCAAGAAAATGCTTCTTTTTTACGAAAACCCACCGCTTCCGTAAAAATACACTTGTGGTTGTGTAATACATCGTTTCTCAATCGAAAATCATGACGAAATCTAAACGTGATAACACTTTAGAGAATCGTAGTAATAAATCATCTGACGTACTGCCTCCGTCCGACGGTAATAAGGGAGAGAAAGGGGAGGATATCACCCCTCTCACTGTAAATAACGTACTCCCAAAGCAACTCCTTGTTAGGAGGGATTTTCAACGGGATTCTCCCGAACAACCTTGGGAGAAATCTAAGTTAAAATAAGCCGGTTTGGACCTTCTTCGTACGTCGTATTATATACCTGCTCATGTAGAGATGGTTCTGGCGGGGGAGGACTATGCGAACAATCACAGGCCGGGGTACTGTACGTTCTACGAATATGATCGGCTATGGCCTCCCCTTCTTCCATTGGCGGAAGAACTCTGTCATTTCTTCAATATGTGTCCCACCCAACTCACTCTGTATATTCTAAAGGTGTGATAGGTAGTATCTACGTACGCGGAGTTGGCTCGGTTAGAGGTCTCTGTCCACCACCTTTTGCAGCTATTCAGTACCAGCTACCTAAAGGGTATCATGCTGTATTTAAAAAATCGTCGCTCAAAAGGGTTGATCGTGCAAATCGACGATCGGCCTAACCGGGGCTATTGGCGTAGATATTTCTTTATCAGGACAGAAAACTTGGTGTCCAATCCCGTCGGATTCCCCGAGAGGTGGAATTCGAGATGTAAGTATTCTTATCCGTCGAATCACTTATTGTACGTGAATTTAGCGGTTCCGATTATATCATCCTTATAATTTTTCTGTAATCTTGCAGCGATAGCTCACACTCCTTGATTTATAACCGATATTAAGCAGTGGGTATCCGATCTACTACCTCTAGCAGAGGAGACCCGTAAGTGGGCGGCATTTATTGAATGTTACGGCCTTACGAGCCCTTCAGGTATTTCCTTGACTTTAGTTAATCGTTTTTGCAAACTTCATCAGCTAAATCACTTTTGTTGACAGGTTGAAGTGCTCCTAAGAGGAGGGCGACATCACCCACGTCCTCCTGATCAGATGTCGGTCAGGCTGCGCAGGAGATACTTTACGCATCTATTAGGGAATGGGCGATCGTAGCCTCTTTGCAAGAGGCACCTGCTGCGGAAACGGCTGCAAGTTAGGAGAGGCCGTCCATGTCATCTCTGCAACTCGCGGACGAGCCTTCTGATGGTGAGGAGCCCGAGGAGAAAAAAATGAGGAGGAGCCCAAAGAGAGGGACGTGCCTCTCCAAACAACTAGGCCTGTCTTTATGGCCGACGCCATTCGTTCGGGGAGGCCGGCCAAGCAGATAGGTGCTAATGTTGGTACCAGCTCAGCTTGTGTTGTTGAGGGCAGATCATCACCCCTTGTTAGTGGATAAGCTGGAGGGCCAAATTCTGAGGTCGCCCACAAGAACATGGGTGAGAATGCGGAAGGCCCTACATGTGTGGAGATGACAACAAGCGGATCTGGCCGTCGCATTGTGATTCCATGGGCTTACAACTTGCTACTGCACAGCGAGTTGGCTGCACTAGAGATGGCCCTATTGTGTGTTTCCTCTGAGCGTGAGATGCTGAGTTCTGTCAGCGATACAGAGCTATCTGGGAGGGTTGCTGGTATGGCATTACAACTAATGTCTCCATTCTTCCACATGTCATGTAGTTGATTTTGGTGTGTACTAACTCGCGTGCATGTGTATACATTCTTCTCTTCATTTTTTAGACCTTGGTTTTGGAAGTAGAGAGAAGGCGCCGCGAGGAGAAGGAAGCGACCATTTTGATAAGATGGTGAACACTCCAAGCATTAAGTGGCGGCGGATCTTTTCCGGCAAGATCCACAATTCTATGTTTTTTGGGAGGGCCTCGAATAGCGGGAGGTACAATTGTGCCGTAAGGGGGCGGAACTAGAGAAAGGGGACGAGGAGTTGATGAGGGCAGTGGCTCACAATAGCGAGCTGGAATCACTCCTCAAGTTGAGGGAGAAAGAGTTGGATCTCATCCGCGGAGTGGTGGCGGAGGTAGCTGATCTCCATAGTAGCGTGGCATCTTTAACAGCCGAGCTTGCAACTAAGGCGGCTGAGATCGATGTCCTCAAGCGTACTGCCCTGCCGCAGTTCGGGGATGAGGCCCAAGATGCACACGAGATGTAGATATACGTGGAAGCTAAATTAGACGCGTATAAAAAACTTCTTGTTGCGGAACGTGCCTCTGAGGAGGAAGTCCAAGAGCATTGGCGTGAGGCTTGTGTCACCTGTGCAACTTGTAGGTACAGCTCTGAATCTCCTGACCGAGAGGGTTATACTTCGAAGGACGTCAATCGGCTTGAGTCTGACTCATGGTTTAATAAGGTTTATCGCAATAATCGAGAATGAGGGGTGAGAGAATGTCGATGACAAACCTGGCGAGGCCCCTTACGACTTGTATAGATTTTGAATTTTTTTCTTTTATGAATGTAAAAGGAGTCCTCCATAGGACTAAGTGTATATAATTTTTTGTTATAGTGAAAGAGTTATACTTGTGTTGCAATTTTTTTGTTGTTCTTTGTGTATACACTGTTCGTCACTGTTGGGTTTAGCCGACACATCGGTTGTAACAACTTTTGGCCTGTATGATATAGCCGCTTACATAATGGAGAAGATGTCCTTAGCCGCTTACATAATGGAAACTCAACTAGGTTCGTTCCTTTATTATATAGGACTGAAGAAACGCGTCGAATGGCCGGTATGATAAACCTGTCTCCACATGCCCCTGGGTGTCTCCTTCGGCGCCTCATTAAAAACCTCCCCGAGAAAACCCAATTGGGACAAAGCTCGGGTAAGGGAAAAGAGTATGAATCGGGAGACACCCATAAAAAATGGAAGTATTTGAGGTGGGCAACATTCTAGTTGTTCTGGAGTGTTTTTCCTTCCATTGTTTCCAACTGGAATGCTCATTTGCGTGCATCTGTTATGATTTTATATGGCCCGCTCCAATTGGTGCCCAGTTTCCCTTCTCTCGGATCTTTTGACGCCAAAGTTTTGGCTTTGAGGACGTAGTATCCTACTTTGAATGGTCGTATTTTAGCCTTTTCATTGTAATACCTTTTGACCTGTTGCTTTTGAGTCGTCATTCTTATGTGGGCCATATCTCTACGTTCTTCGGCTTCGTTGAGGTCTTGAAGCCTACCCATGTTATTGTCTGGTCCGCCGGTGTGTGAATATCTCAGGCTCGATTCTCCAATTTCAACAGGTATAACTACATCGATTCCGTAGACCTCCTATGCTGGATTTGGGCATTGTTCGATATGCCCAGAGCACCTCTGGTAGTAATTCAGGCCAGAGCCCTTTGGCTTCTTCAAGTTTCTTCTTTAAAATACTCAATATTATTTTGTTCGATGCTTCTGCTTAGCCATTGGCGGTGGGGTGATATGGCATGGAGAGTATCCGTTTGATATGCCATTTGTCACAGAACTCCGTTATCTTTTTGTTGATAAATTGTAGACCATTGTCGGAGCTGATTTATTGGGAATGTCGAAGCGGCATATGATGTTTTTCCATATGAAGGCGATGACTTCATGTTTGCGTATTTGGGCGTACGCACCTGCTTTTACCTACTTGGAGAAGTAGTCAGTCAAAACAAACAAAAATCATACCTTTCCTCGCCCTGCTAGCAGGGTGTTGATTATGTCCATTCCCCATTTGATGAAGGGCCAATGTGATGTTACTGAGTGTAGGGGCTCTCTTGGTTGATGTATCATGGGGGCGTATTTTTAGCATTGTTTGCACCTACGAACATACTCTGATGCCTCATCTTTCATTGTGGGCCAGTAGTACCCAGCACGGATGATGCAACGGACAAGAGCGCGATTACCAGTATGTGCGCCATATTGACCCGCGTGTACCTCTTCGAGTAATTGACTTGTTTAGTGCGGCCCTAAGAACTTAGTGGGGGGTCCGCTAAATGTTCTTTTGTACAGATCATGATTTATTAGGCAGTATTGGGCGGCCTGCACGAGGAGCTTTTTGGCTTCCTTTTTGTCGAGTGGGAGCGTCTCGTCCTACAAATAGGAGATAAAGTGGTTGCGCTAGTCCCAAGTTAGATTTGAAGAGATTACATCAGTAAGATTTATGGCTGAATGGTGTAGGGTGACTATATTTTCCTTGTTGATGATTTTGGTAGCTGCAGCCAACTTGGCTAGGCCGTCTGCTTCGATGTTCTGCGCCCTCGGGATTTGTTCCAGACGGCACTCGTCGAATTCGAGCATCAACTTGTGAATTTTTGGCTGATATTTCCGTAGCCAATGTTCCTTGATCTGGTATGTCCCGATGACTTGATTTACCACGAGTTGAGAATCGCAATGGAGAATGATTCGTCGAGCTCCGTACTTGATGGCTAACCTCATACCTACAATCACAGCCTCGTACTCGGCCTTGTTGTTAGTCATCTTGGGGCATCGTATGGACTGACGAATGATTTTTCTTGTGGGGACCTCGAGTACGGGTTCCAGTCTCGATCCCGAGGTATTGGAAGCGCCATCAGTATAGAGGGTCCAGAGGTCGGCACTAGGAGTGGCGCGAATGGCCTCTAGTTCTGCTTCCGGCAAAATCTCTATACTGAAATCGACGACAAAATCTGCAAGTACCCGTGACTTGATGGAATTTCTTAGGTGGTAGGATAGGTCATGCTCACTAGGCTCGATGGCCCATCTAACGAGCCTTCCCGACAACTCGGGCTTGTGTAGGATGCTTCTATGGGGGGGAGGTTGTTATAACTTTTATGGGGTGGCGCTGAAAGTAAGGTCTAAGCTTCGTAAAGCTACGACCAGTTCTAGGGAGAGCTTTTCGAGGTGTGGATACCGTATTTCAGCGTCTACTAGGGTCTTGCTAATATAGTAAATAGGAGATTGCGTACCTTTGTTTTTCACGGACCAGGACTGCGCTGACAGTGACTTCGGACACCTCCAGGTATACTAGCAAGGGTTCGTCGGGGTTTGCCTTAACTAGCAATGTTGGCGAAGATAGGTATTCTTTCAATTTTTTCAAGCCTCTGCGTATTTCTCATTCTATTGTAGTCTGTGATCTTTTCTCAATACGCTAAAAAACTTATGGCACTTGTCGGAGGATCGCGAGTTGAACCTAGATAGGGCGACTATTCGCCCTATCAACTTTTGTACCCGTTTTTTGCTGTTCAAGGTCTCAGATATTACGTCTATTGCCTTGATCTGGTCCAAGTTGACTTTGATACCTCATTGTGATACGAGGAACCCCAAGAACTTCCTTGATGCTACGCCGAAGGCACACTTTTCTGGGTTCAATTTCATCTCATACTGCCGTAGTATCTCAAAGGCTTCTTTCAGATGGTCGAGGTGGTCTTCTTTTTATGCCGGTTTTACCAGCATATCATCGATGTAGACCTTCATGGTCTTTCCAAGCTATTCTTTGAACATTCTGGTAACCAGTCTTTGATATGTCGCCCTTGTGTTTTTGAGTCCGAGGGGCATCACCATGTAGCAATATGTCCCTTGGTGGATGATGAATGTTGTTTTATCTTGGTCTTACTCGGCTATCATGATTCGGTAGTAGGCATCCAAGAAGCTTAGCAGCTCATGTCTCGCTGTGGCATCGATCAACTAGTCGATGTGGGGTAATGGGAACGAGTCTTTCGGGCATGTTTTGTTGAGGTCGGAGTCAACGCACATCCTCCATTTTCCCTTTTTCTTTTTGACTATCACGACATTGGCGACCCATTGGGGATATTTTGATTCCCTTATGGACCCGTTGGCCGGTAACCTATTTACCTCTTCGCTGACGGCTTTGTTGATTGCGGCATTGAACTTCCTTCTAACTTGCCGCACATGTGGATATAGTGGTTCAACACTAAGCTTGTGTGTGGTAATGTCTCTTGGTATCCCCGGCATATCTTAATGAGAAAAAGCAAAAAATCTGCATGGTTAGTTAGGAATTCATGTTACTTACATGGGTCGCAGAGGCTATGTCTGATGTAGACTTTCTTCGTGTGGTCGGTGCTGTCCAGTTGAACTGGGTCGAGATCCTCAACCGGTTCTTTGCAGGCTTTTATGATATCCGGATCTTTGATGGCTTCCGTTGTCAGGTCGACCTTAGTCCCGACACGGCTGATTGCTATGCCTCCACACTTGCTCCTTTCAACTGTTTGGTGTGTGAATAGTGTTGAGCGATTTGGTAGCATTCTTGTGTTGTGCGCGGCTCTCCCCAAATGCTAAATACTCCCCAAGGGGTAGGGAATTTGATCACTTGGTAGAAGCTTGAGGGGACTGCTCGCATGGCATGTATCCATGGGCATCCTATGATAGCGTTGTAGACTGTTTCTTGGTTCATGACGTAGAAAGTGGTTTCCAGCGTAACTCCCCCTGCTAAATCGGCAATGATACCTCCCTCAAGGTTCGTTCCACTTCATTGAAAAAATCGGTTAATGTTATGTAGCGTGGTATTATCCTATCTTTGAGACTAATTTGCGCGAGGAATCATGGATGGATAATACAAGTGTTGTTTATGCCATCAACCATAATCATCTTAACGTCAGTGTCAGCAATACGTAAAGTTATGACTAAAGCATCGTAATGAGAAAAAGACAAACCATCGACATCAGACTTATCGAAGGTGATACATTCTTCAAAGTCATCATACCGTTCATGGGTGATTGTTCATTTCAGTTTGTGCGAGGTGGTATTTTACATGGTTGATTGCTAAATCGTCGCCTCCTCCGACGATCATGTTGATGATGCGTGCTGGTGAAGGTGGCTTTGACGGTCCTTGAGGTTGTTCCCGCCCTCGTGCGAAATTTATCTTTCCTTTATCGCTGAGCAGCTCCCTCAACTATCCTTGGTTAAGGATTCTGACTACCTCATGGCATTGCCCTATGCAATCTTCGATTTTGTGCCCTCGCTCCTGGTGGAAATCGCACAGGACATTTGACTTCCTTGTGGCGGGGTCTGATTTCATTTTCTGCGGTCATTGTACTTTGGTGCCCAGCTTCTCTAGTGCGTACTCTGAGGGAGACACACAAAAGTTATAGGCAGATGATAAATGGGGCATACCTCTTTCGTTACGGATTAGGGCGACATGTCTTTGCAGTACTTCCGTGTGTCTAGGCGGTAGTGGATGCGATGATCTGGTGTAAGGCTGATGCACTTCTTTGTTGAAGTGCGAGGATTGTTCCCGCCATCCCTCGCTGCGTCGAACCCTCCTTGCTTCTGACTGTATCACCGTGAGCTGCTGGATTTGTTCGTTAAGGTCATCCTCATGTGCTCATACATGGACACAGTAGGCATTGTGAATTTCCTCTCATGTGGTGGTGGGGGGATGGGGTACTTCCTGTGTGGCTTAGTAGCTTTTTGGTTGATCTTGATCTATCTCTGCTCAGCCCGTTTTGGAAAGCTGCTATCATCGTGCCTTCCGATATATTTGGTAGGCTCATCCTTACTCTATTAAATCTGGATAGGAAGTCCCTGACCCTCACCTGCGGTTTGTCGGACGGCAAAGATATCGTTGACCCTTGCCTCTGCTTTCTTTGCTCCTACATGGGCGGTGGTGAACTTATCTGCCATTTCTTCGAATATTGATATTGTTCTGGCTGGCAACTGCGAGTACCATGTTAACGCCCGCCCTCCCATTAACGTTTCTCTGAATATTTTCAGTAGTACGGATGGTACTTGTTCCTTTGTCAAATCGTTACCCTTCATAACAGTCATATAGTGGATCATATGGTCTTCGGGGTCTGTCGTCCCATCATATATCCTTAAGTAAGGAGGCATTTTGAAGGTTTTTGAGATCGGGTGAGGTGCACTTTCTTCGTTGTATGGTTGTTCGATGAATCTTCTCACGTGTCGCTTTGGTAGTAACTTAGGAGCATCGGGAATTTTGTCTACCCTTTTTTATACTCTTTCATTTGATCCCAGAAGTGCCTTATTTTCACTCTCCATTTCCTCCATTTTTTTAAGGATGGCTGCAAGTGTGCCATCGCTTGTCTGGTCATTGGAGTGGTTGTTGTTTGTTCGTACAGTATCGTGTTCACTGGTGGTAGCGATGTCTGTCGTCAATGCATTCTTAATGTTGCTTTGGGGAGATTTTTCGAGCAAGCTACCTAGGGTGTTCATCAGCCCTTCTTTTAGTAGCTTCTTGACTACCGGGGGTGGTGTTTCTTTGAATGCAGACGTGGAAGCTCCTTTTTCGTGCAAGATCGTCATATCTTCATATGGAAAGGGTGAGATTTCTCCCTCTTGAGTGTTGCCAGGTGTTGTGCTCAAGATATTTTCTCTACCGGCCTCGTTGAGGGGGTAAATGAGGTTGGTTGTGACACCTGCAATCGCTTTCAATCTCGCATCATTTTCTGCATTTTTTTTGTTTCAATAGGGTGTGAAGGAAGGTGGATTGTTTTTGAGATTCTAGATGCAAACTATGATTTTGATTGCCGAAATCCCCACAGACGGTGCCAAATTGTTTGACTCGAAAGTTAACAAATACTTTGCAAGTAAATACAATTAAAAAATAGATCAAAGGTAAATCATAATCGAAAATAATAAGACCTAGAAATGTGAATAATAATATCTCTTATTGTTTTTGATAGATTGAGTGTTCTAGAGAGTAAAAGGTAGAGAGAGCTTGTATTAGAAAAGATCTGATGCCCTTTACAACATTGGGATCCTCATTTATATTACAGGAGAACCCCCTTGAAATAATAAAATAATACAAATATAGGCCACGTGTCCTCAAGGGGACGATGAGACTCAAGAGCACATTTTCGCTCTGACATTCTAAGGTCGTACTCTCACTACGACTATTGCTTAGTCCTGGGTTGTTGCTAACGCAATGAGCGGAATTTGACCCTATACAGTTAGTCCCTCCGTTCGTTGGTGATGTAACGAAGTGCATCATTGATTGACGGGACCGCGAACCATGTACTGGGAAAATTTTAACCGCGTTTGTAGATGACGAAGTGAAGGGGCGGCCATTTGAATCTATTGATATATTGGCGCGCAAATCCTTCTCTAAAATGATGTCACCGTATGCAGGCATCATTATTATGCGTGTTCCCGATGAAGTAAAAAGGTTTTCTGATGCTTGGTTTCCCGCACCTGTTTGGGTTTTGCCTCTTCGATTTCAATGCTGCCCAGCCTTAAAAATAGGGAAGGGTTCAATTTTAACCTAACTTTAGATCATTTGCAAAAAGATTTTCAACTATTTCAAGAAAATGCTTACTTTTTACGAAAACCCACCGCTTCCGTGAAAATACACTCATGGTTGTGTAATACATTGTTTCTCAATCGAAAATCATGATGAAATCTAAACGTGATAACACTTCAGTGGATCGCAGTAATAAATCATCTGACGTACCACCTCCGTCCGGCGGTAATAAGAGAGAGAAAGGGGAAGATCTCACCCGTGTCACTATAAATAATCCCAAAACAACCCCTTGTTAGGAGGGATTTTCAACAGGATTCTCCCGAACAACCTTGGGAGAAATCTAAGTTAAAACAAGCTGATTTGGACCTTCTTTGTATGTCGTATGATATACTTGCTCATGTAGAGATGGTTCTGGCGGAGGAGAACTACGTATGTCATATGATATACCTGTTCATGTAGAGATGGTTCTGGCGGGGGAGGACTACGCGAACACCCACACGCCAGGGTACTATACGTTCTACGAATACCCCTTTTTGATCGGCTTTGGCCTCCCCCTTCTTCAATTGGCGGAAGAACCCTGTTGTTTCTATAATATGTGTCCCACCCAACTCACTCAGTATACTTTAAAGGTGTGTAGGGTAGTATCTACATATACGGAGTTGGTTGGGTTGGAGGTCTATGTCCACCACCTTTTGCAGCTATTCAGCGCCAGCTACTTAGGGGGTACCATACTGCATTTAAAAAATCGCGGCTCAAAGGGATTGATTGTTCAAACTGGAGATAAGCCTAATCAGGGCTATTGGTGCAGATATTTCTTTATCAGGACGGAACACCTGGAGTCCAATCACGTCGGATTCCCTGAGAGGTCGAATTTGAGATGTAAGTATTCTTATCCGTCGAATCACTTATGGTACGTGACTTTTGCGGTTCTGATTATATCATCCTTATAATTTTTTCGTAATCTTGCAATGATAGCTCACACTCCTCAGTTCATAACCGATATTAAGTAGTAGGTATCCGATCTGCTGCCTCTAGCGGAGAAGACCCGTAAGTGGGCTGAATTCATTGAACGTTACGGCGCTACGAGCCCTTCAGGTATATCCTCGACTTTAGTTAATCGTTTTCGCAAGACTTCGCCAGCTAAATCACTTTTGTTGATAGGTCAAAGTGCTCCTAAGAGGTACGTGTAAAGTCTGCATACACACTACCTTTCCCAGACCCAATGGCTTAGGATAATACAGGGTATGCTATTGTTGTGGTTGGACTTTCAATTGATACTAAACTCGTTAGAACTCCAAGTCTACCACAAATTATTACTCAAAGACTCAAATTCCGCATTATTAATTAAAGGGAAAATTTAATATTAAAACAGCTGAGTTGTCTCCTTTTTCACTTTATAGCTTATATTTTAATTTACAATATAGTAGCCTAAAAATTAGAGGCCCGTATCCGAAAAAGGGCATTATTTCCGTTTTTTAGAGTAAGTAGTAGGATTTTCTTTATTTCAGTAGGATTTTCTCTGATTCTTTTCAATCTTCTTCCCCAAATACTACAAAAACGAGATCTTGCGGTCAATGCAGCTCCAAAAATCCTAGAATTTCTTCTTCATCTCGAATTAACAGTAAATCAAACATGAAAAGTGAAATTATTTTGCTGCAAACCAGCACCATTTTCATTTTTGCTACAATTTTGATTTCAATTTTTTGTTCGAGTGGGGATTTTTTCAGTTTACGTTCTTCATAGTGGTGAATGGGAAGAAAACAAGTTTATCAATTTCGTCAGCAATTGTGTAATACAACAATTTAGTTGCAACTATTTCGGAATAGATTAGGATCGATAGTGACTTAAACATAACAGAGATTAACTTTCTCCCCAAATGTTGGTTTGCCACCGATTCTGATTTTACAATGATACAGATGTTAAGGTGTATAGCGAATTAAAGAAGAAAAACTTGAATTTCACTGAATATCAAGTCTCGTGGCCTAAAAACATTATTTAACTAAAGATTTATCCGTTAATTCAGTGAAATTGGGTAGAAATTGTGAAGAATTAGGGCTAAATTCTTGAAAAAAAATTTTTGGAATTTGAAAGTCCATTCAAACTCTATTTTTGATAAATTTTATATGCACGGACTCGTGGAGAGACGAGGAATATGTTGGTATGATTTTTGGAATTTTTCGAGAAGTGGGCCCGGGGCTCGCGTTTTACCAACTTCGTGAATTGTTATGCTTTTCTAGTAATTTTGATTGGGTTATGTTACTTTTACCCATATTTATGTATTCGCTGTGGTTTTAACTAGATTCGACACGCGAGGAGGCAAATTCGAAAGGAAAAGGCATTGCGGACGAGTCCACGACCGGTTAGAGGTGAGTAGTTGGTATATATGATAGCCTGAGGGTTTGAAACCCCGACTTATTACATCGTGACGCTATTTAGGGCGTGACTCGCATCCCATGGCAGGTGCGGGATTGGTTATGACTGGGGATTGTGACTTGGTCCACCCCGAACAAGAATAATATATATTGGCGATTGAAACGCACTTTGTGTTGAGTATATATGTGGGCTATATGCCATGTTTGGGGCCTTGTACCGACCTGTAGTATCCTTAGGGGATAGATATCTATGTGATAGTGTAATTTGTAAAACCATTGATCTTAGTCCTGGGTTGAAATCACTATAATGAAATGCTAAGTCAATTGTTCTTGCAAGATAAATAATCTAAAATATTTATCCTTATTAATGAACTAGAAACTGGAAATAATTAAATTGAACTGTTGTGTGACTCATATGCATGATATGGACTGAGTATGGATCGGGCTTCACGCTACAGCGGATGATATGAATATTGCGCTTGGGCTGAAGAAGCCCCTCTGGAGTCTGTACACACCCCTAGTGAGCGTCGTCGACATTAAATGGATCAGGCTATGCGCCATAGCGGTCATGTGCATTGCATCGCATACATGCATTGTTAATTACCCGTGTTATATGTGATTTGCTGTTGTTGTTAGTTCGTGGTAGGTATCAGACTGTTAGACATAGCTTTGCTCTGTGGTATTTTGTGGATTTCTTGCTTTCAAGTATTTTATATGATTTTCACTCACTGAGTACTTAGTACTCACACCTACCCCCTGCACCTTTGTGTGCAAATTCAGGTACACCGGAGGTCTAGACGAGCAGTTCAATTTCTACAGAGTTATTCGAGTTACTGAGGTAGTTGCTGGCGATCGCAGGATCTAGCTTCTCTCTTTATCATATATATATATATATACATACTTTCAGACTTAAGTATTTCATTCAGTTATTCTTATTATTATCCAATTTTTTGCATAGAGGCTCTAGACTCGTGACCCCAGATCTTTTGGGAGTGTTATTGCCAGTGTTCGCACTTCTCAGTGTTTCATTCTATTATTATTATTATTGGAGTATTATTAAACTCTCATATTCTCCTTGAATTTGTCCTTTTGGGACTTGTTGTTAAATGTGAAACAGTTGTTTGTCTGGCTTGCCTAGCTTTAGGGTTGGGCACCATCACGACCGGGTTTGATTCGTGAGAGATATTGTCCCTTGCTGTAGCACCACAATACCTCGACCCAAGTTACCACATGAGACTCGTACATAAGACCACACGGTCTAAGACCCATAGGCCACTGAATACCCTCTCAAACGTTTCCTAGAAATATCACATTTCAGAATGCTTTACTCGGAAGAACTTCCTGCGGATCTGAATTCATTACCATTACCTCCCAAATGCGGATACACAGAATCTCATGATTAACATAAAGTGCCACAACTCTTGATCTCTTCTAATGAAAACACAATCCCTATCCACATGCATAACCTTAAGTCACCTAATTATTACATGCAAAATCTAGAACACAGTAAAACCATTCTCGAGAGTCATTCACTCTTATTCAGCTGTAATTCACCTGCCCTAAATGAACAAAATCACTCGTGCCTTATTCATACTCTAACACCGCAGAACATTCTTTCATACAGATACAAACAACCATCTTTGTTCTCTATACACTAAGCATTCTTTATCAACAACAGCTCAAATCATCCTAGTATTTCCTCACATTTACGAATATAACCTTTGTAAAAATTTTCCTTCACATGTGCCATCCTCGGCTCAATTTTTGTAATGAGAACTGATCCGCCATCATCCCTCGAAATGGAACCAACATAGCACATAACCGTGCAATCAGCTCAACAACAACAACCTCCCCAACATAGCTCGAAGCCATATATCAAAACACTCTTAACAAATCATAACACTTTTACTCTAATGATGCCACAATGTTATAGTGAGATCAAACTCAAGTCATTTACAAGTTCGTGAAAAACACAGATCAACTAGTACCGTAATCTTCCACACATGTCACATTTATCTCTACCACAGTTGAGTCCACTTTCTTAGGTGTCCTAAATTCGCAATTTACAACACGTACCCTTCAATTACACATGAGATATTTTAACATACACATAAGGATCATACCGCTCAAAGCACTCCACGGGAGATAACCCACATGCTTCACCTTATTTCAATATTTCAACATGCCTTCCACCATCATATACGTTACACAATCAATTAGTCTTTCTGAATCAAAACTCATATCGCCACACATAGTGCACCTTACTTCTCAACTAGGAAATACGAAAATATTCTTCACACGCCCATCACTCGGGGCTACACAATAGATCACAATGGGAAACAAACCCTCAACATATCATCTATTGTTCAGTAGACTCTTTCATCACTACCAAAATCACATAGATACACCTCGCAGTACTAACATATTCATCGCATGTATATCCAACTGCCAATTCGGCTAATAAGGACATTACTGAACATATAAGTTCAAAACACTTGCTCTCACAATCAGCACCTCGGTGCTCAAGTCATAGGCAAGGATCCGTCCTCAAGTCCTCCAGACTGACCCAACATGAACTCGCGGAGATTATCTCTCGCCCCTTGATCGGAGACTCACAAGCCATTAAGGCACATATACTACTGAGCGCTCACGTGCGCATACAGACGTGTGGAAGAAATTTCAAGAGTTAACTCAAACTGAATCAAGTAGGCACGATAAGAATTACAAGAATGGGAAGTTTTCCTAAAGGTTTTGCAGCCTCTCGAGGATAAATACAGATGTCTCCGTACCGATCCGCGAGACTCTACTAACCCTGATCATGACTCGTAAGACCTAGTAACCTAGGCTCTGGTACCAACTTGTTACGACCCATAATCCGTACCCGATCGTGATGGCGCGTCTTGTGAAGATAAGGCCAGCCAACAACCCCCAAATCCTCTTTTAACAGTTATTAAGCATAAATGAATAGAAATACAAGTTATTGGCATTTAACTAATGATTCCATCACAATACAACCCGATCGGGGTGTCACAAGTCACGAGCATCTAATGAGTAAAGGCACTACTACTGGCCAATGATGTATAGATAAATACAAGATAAAAACTGGAATACAAAGATGGAGTGCGGTGCCGCGAACACTAGCGGTCACCTTGCCCAAATACCACCATAAGGTCTTCTGCCCTTCTAACAACCCGCTAACGGGTGAACAATACCTGCAACTGCACGCAAGGTGCAGAGAGTAAAGTGAGTACTTCCAACTCAATGGTAATAAGAGATAATAATAACTAAGCGATAAGAAAATACGCATGGGCACACCAAAATGCTATAAAAACAAAATTCAACCCTTTATGAGAACTTCGTAATACAGTAAAAATCCTTTAGAAAATCTCCAGATCGGTTAAAATATCTCTTTTGAAAAAACTCTTTTACAAAATATCCTTTTTTACTTCTTCAACAATCAAGCATGTAAATGCTATATCAAATAGAGCAAATCGTCTCACAAATCGGCCTCTTGGGCACATCACTCCTTAACATATAATACCAGAGTATCTGGTCAATAAGGCAAATAACAGTATGTATGCCAATGATATATGAGTGCTAAATGTCATTCCACGTAGTATAACAGGAGTAAATGAATGAATGCAATACAATGCATATGGCCACTGCGATGCGCATCCCGATCCATTTGGGTACCCGTGCTCACTGTGGGGGTTTCGACTCCGGAAGGGCTCCTACAGCCCAAGCGGAATATCAATATCATACCGCTGCAATGTGCAACCCGATCCATGCATGTATATGCATATGCTCATATAACACTCCCTCACATATCACTCCTTATACTCTCACATATGGCCCTCGGCCTCAGTCAGTCCAAAAATAGTCAAAAAACCCCTCGGGCATCAGTAAATCAATAATACTCAGATCAACGATAGTTCAAATATCAGTTTAAAACTTCAAGTTTGAGTAAAATATAACTGAGTTCATAAAATAGTGTAGATCACATGGACTGAGTTTAAATAATTTTTCAAATAGTGAGAAAACAGTGATAACAATTCATAAAGAGTTCAAATAATCGATAATAAGCCCCAAGTATGGCAATGAGTCCAAGTCATAATGATAACAACAATACAATTGCAGTTACGTGGTACAAACCAACAACCGAGACAGACCAAGTCACGATCCCCAACGGTGCTCTACCCCACGCTCAGGCCCAGCGTGCTAGTCACCACAATACAACACTAAGATGTGCAAAGTCGGGGTTTCAAACCCTCAGGATATTATTCCCAAGTATTACTCACCTCGAACAGGTGAAATATCAATCCCGCGATGCCTTTGCCCCTCGAATCGGCTTCCACACACATCAAAACTAGCCAAAAACAGAGCGAATATATTACAATATGCAAATGGGATAATACCCAATAGAAAACAATCTAATTATAGCAAGAACCTTGAAACTAGCAAAACCCAAGCCCCGGGCCCACTTCTCTAAAAATTACAAAACTCACATTTTCGGAATCCTCGTCTCGTCACGAGTCCGTACATATAAAATTTATCAAAATCGGAGTTCAAATGGGCCACAAAATCCCAAATTTACATAGCAAAAACCAAGCCCTAATTTCTTCAATTTTATACCCAATTTCAGAGAATTAATGGATAAATCTTCGATAAACCCGTGTATTTAACTCATAAAACTTACCTCCAATCAATTTCCAGTTGAAACCCTCTTAATTTCTTGCCAAAAGCTCCCAAGCTTGCTAAAAAATGGTGGAAAATGAACCCAAGTCGCGGATGAAATGTTATAAAAACAGGTCTGCCCATGTAATTTTCCTTTTATGCGAACGCAGTCATCCCCACGCATTCGCATTGAACAACTTATGTTGACCCAGAAATTACTCAACGCGAACGCAATGCTTCACCTGCGATCGTAATGCACCAGATGATTCTACTACGCGAACACATCTGCCTCCCCCGCGATCGCGATTCACAACCAACCCCTTATACGCGAACGCAAACCAGCTATTGCGAACGCAATGACCAAATTCCAGGCCCACTCCAGCTAACTCTACGTGTTCGCATCCTTCCTCACGCGAACGCGTAGAAGGATTTTCTTCTGCAATTTTACTGAAAAATCTGCTATCTTTAACTTGGGAGTTAGTCCGTTTAACCACCCAAATCCATCCTGAGGCCCCCGGGACCCCAACCAAAAACACCAACCTACTCTAAAATACCATACGAACTTGTTCCAATCATAAAAACACACACAACAACACAAGAATCATCAAATTACCACAGATTCAAACCTAAATTTTCTTAAAACTTTCGAAACTCAAATTCGATCAAAAACCCCGACCAAACGACGTTCGATTGACCTGAAAATTTGCAGATATATCAAAAATCACCTAACGAAGCTACTGCAACTCTCAAAATTTTATCCCGACCCTCGGATCAAAATCTCACCTATCAACCGAAATCCGCCAAAATTCTAACTTTGTCAATTCAAGCCTAATTCTACACCGGACCTCCAAATTCAATTCTGATCGTTCTCCTAAACCTTAAATCATCCCTCGAAGCTAACCGAACCATCAGAATTCACATCCGAGCCCTCTAACTACATAGTCAACTTTCGGTTGACTTTTCTAAAATAAGCTTCCTTCTAAGAGGCTATGTGCCTTATTTTCAACCAAAATCAATTCAATTACACCCGATCAATTCTAACAGTGATGTAAAAACATGAAGCAACACAATAAGGGGGAAAAGGGACGGTAACTCACGTGACGACGGGTCGGATCATCACAGTAATATATGATGTAATTTTATCTTAATTTAATATAATTAACAATAGTCACAAGTCACATTTAAAATTGGTAAGCAGATGCATGATATGTATTTTAAAAAAAGGGCAGCTCGGTACATTGAGTTTTTGTTTTGCTTTATACGAAATTTTATCTTATATTTCTACAATATATTATTTTTACGATTCGAATCCGTAATCTCCTGATCACTTCGGAATATATATTTTCTACGTAATTGTTTTTAAAAAATCTGGGCAAAATACCTTAGTACCCCCCTAAACTATTTGAGAATTATTACTTTCCTCCCTAAACTATCTCTGATTCGAATTACCCCCCTCAACTTGGCCTTTTGAGAATAATTACCCCCCTAAATGCTTATGTGGCAAATACACTCACCTGCCATGTGGATTTTTCCGTCCATGTGGCATTTTCGTGAAAAATAAAAAAGAATTTTATCTTTTTAAGAATATTATTTTTTAAATAATCCTTTTCGAATACAATTTATAATAAAATTTGGATAGAACGACATTAGTTAGGCTAAATATTTTTATTTGTTCAAAAATAATAAAATTTTAGTTAATCTTTTTTTGAATTTGACCCGAAAATAAAGATTTATACAATTAAAATAAATAGTCAATGCATCTAAAAATTTATAAAATATAGTTTGAAATTAATTATTTTGGCTATAATTTTTTATATATCTCTAAATTACGATGCTCCAATTTTGTTTTACGGATTTTAGCTAAAAAAAGTAAAAATACACAGTTAAAATAAATGGTCATTGCATCGCAAAAGAATAAATAAAAAGAGTATACAATTACAAGAAATTACAAGTGCAATTCTACACTCTTTTTATTTCTTCTTTGATTCAATGATTATTTATTTCAACTACGTATTTTTTATAACTTTTAGATGTCTTGACTATTTATTTCAATTGTATAAATTTTTATTTTCAAGTAATATTCAAAAAAAGATTAACTAAAATTTTATTATTTTTGTACAAATAAAATTATTTAGCATAACTAATGTCGTTCTGTCCAACTTTTATTATAAATTGTATTTAAAAAAATTATCTAAAAAATAATATTCTTAAAAAGAAAAAAAATTCACGAAAATGCCACATGGACGGAAAAATCCACATGGCAGGTGAGTGTACCCACACTTTTTGCCACATAAGCATTTAAGGGGTAATTATTCTCAAAATGTCAAGTTGTGTGTGGTAATTCGAACCAGAGATAGTTTAGGGAGGAAAATAATAATTCTCAAATAGTTTAAGGGGTACTAAGGTATTTTGCCCAAAAATCTGAGTAAACACAAGTGAATTAGAGTTTGACAGGTCCTACATAACACGGATCCAATTAGTGAATTCCCAAATAGAGGATGATTACAATAATAAAAATATCGGACATGAATATTCTAAAAAGACCAAAAAAAAGAAAAAAAAAGAAGCCCATTGTCGTAGCTCGACCAACTCCCTATATTTATAAAGTATAGCAGCAGCTGGCTACTACACCTCTTTCATACTCTGCATCTTCTTTCACCAACTTCTTCCCTTCACTGTTTCTCTCTTCGCCGGAGATTTCTCTCTTCTATCTTCATCTGCAAGCATGACTTTCGACAAAATCAAGGTTGAAAACCCTATCGTTGAGATGGACGGTTAGATCTCTTTCTCCTCTACTTTCTTTATCTGTATATTTCTTCTTTTTTCGTTACTGAAATTTGTTGATTTATAGATCTGTTTTTGTATGCAAAACTAAAAAAGATCTGTAATTGTAGCAGTTTCACTCTGTATAATCAGAGCTTTGTTAGATCCTACTGGTTAGTTGCTGATCATTCTTTCAAGAATAGATTTTGAGTTCTAAAGATCGAAACTTTAACTAATGGGAATATATATATGGTCTTTAATTTTGCATTAATACTTACATATATCTTGTGGCGTTGGTTAGATCAGAGTTGTTAACTATGTTACAATTAATCTTCCATTCAAGATTTGATTTTAACCTTTCCTTCATAAAAAAAAGAAAAGATTTGATTTAACCTCTTTGAGGCAAAAGATTGAAACTTTAACAAATGAGAAATATATGTGGATTCTTTTTTGCACTATTGTGGGGTCTGTATACACTCCTTAGTATCGACTGACTCTTTTTCCTATGTTTATTCCTTTGGTTTGGAATTTTTTAAACGCAATGTTAGTTATCATGTGTAGAAATCACTTTTTCAATCAATAGATAGATAGTTCTCCGACGTTCATTTGAATATTCGGACTTATTTTCATAGTCCAAACCAAACAGATCCTCGGTGTACTCTTTTAAACGTTCTTTTTAAATTTGGGAATGGTAAAAAATCAAAACTGTCTCATGCTCTTAATTTAAAGTGTTCCCTCCATTTTTAATTAGTTCAAGATTGTGTGAACTAATATCAGATTATTACTCATCCATGGTCATGTTGTTATGCTTACTGATTAGCATTATGCACTTATAGTTGAAAAATCTTATTTTTCATTTTACACCATTTTTTTGTCTTACTGGATCGTAGGTCATACTTTATGATCTAATATAGCTTTCTATAGTATTGCAATATAACATTGACTGGACACATCATTCCAGAAGTCAATTTAGTTTTGGTTATGTTTGGTCTATTATCCCCAGAGTTTCGAAGTTGAAACACCGGAATTCTCAGTCATTGGAAAAAGTACAAACATATTCTTTTCCCTCTCTTTGATGGCGAAGATAATGAATCTTGAAACACCTTTTAGAGTTTGCTGAGAAGAAGTAAAACTTGATTAGTGGTATCATGTATATTATCCTGCTTCTTTGTTCTAAATTGTTCATGTGACCTTGACTGTGAAGGAGTATAATATTTTTCTCTTATTTATTCTTCTTGATTATGTGTTTCAGGAGATGAAATGACTCGAGTTATTTGGAAGTCGATCAAGGATAAGGTAACAAGTTTCCTTGGTTTGTTTCTGAACCGTATGGGTTGCTTATGTATCTTCTAATAATATAATTGCAAGCCACTAATAAATGAAGCTTCTTTGCTTGCTTTTAGCTCATCTGTCCCTTTCTGGAGTTGGATATAAAATATTTTGACCTTGGCCTTCCCCACCGTGATGCCACAGACGATAAGGTTACAGTTGAAAGTGCTGAAGCCACTCAGAAGTATGTTTTTTTGCCATCTTTACGTCCTAATTTACAATTGATGGGAAGAAAATATCCATTTGTTGGAACAAATCCATTTACTATCCTTTTCTCTATTCACATGTCCATTTGTGCTTCATATTAACTTTATCTGGGATTGGTTGTTCGATAATTAGAAGTTTTTAGCCTTCTTCCGGTTTCTTAATGTCTACTATATGGTCTAACTGCAGATACAATGTAGCTATTAAGTGTGCAACCATTACTCCAGGTGCTTATTTTTGTGTCCAGCTGGACTCCCCTCCTTTTTGTATCGCTGTTGCTCATATTTTAAGCAAAAGTCCGTTCTAGATAAAGTATAGCTATGCTATCATTCTTAGAAAGTGCTATTTTTCAGATGAGGCCCGTGTAAAAGAGTTTAACTTGAAATCTATGTGGAGGAGCCCTAATGGGACAATTAGAAACATCCTTAATGGTACCCCTTCATCTCTACCATGTTGTCTCTTAGTTATGGTTTACTTGATTATAGCTCATTGCACACATATTGACTACAGGAACGGTCTTCAGAGAACCAATTATGTGCAAAAATATTCCCCGACTTGTCCCAGGTATCCCAGACTTCTTGTGCTTTCTACTTTTTCGTCTTCCCTTAAGTTAATTTAGTTGTGTCATTGAGCAAAATCTGCTTTTTAAACCAGGTTGGACTAAACCAATATGCATTGGTAGACATGCTTTTGGCGATCAATACCGGGCTACTGATACAGTTATTCAAGGAGCTGGAAAACTCAAATTGGTGTTTGGTAAACTTTTGTTGGTTGCTTTACTTGATCGTATTTGTTGAGGGTTTTTGCTTACTCAATCAGAAAATGTTACTGAAATGTTGTGTTTAATACTTTATCAGTGCCAGAAGGAACAGACGAGAAGACTGAATTTGAAGTTTACAACTTTACCGGTGCTGGTGGAGTAGCTTTATCCATGTACAATACAGATGAGGTTTGCTTAATATAGTTTGATGTCCTTCCAAGTTTGGATTATTAAATTGCTGCAGACTGGTATATTTATATTCTTTTGCTTTTGCTTTCGCTTTCGCTTTCTTGATGTGATGCAGTCCATCCGCTCATTTGCTGAGGCTTCAATGAACATGGCATACCAAAAGAAATGGCCACTCTATCTTAGTACAAAGAATACTATTCTTAAGAAATATGATGGGAGGTAAGCAGCCTAACTGTTGATCTAGTCGTTTTCTATTTGGCCTTTACTTATCCATTACAAATAGGTTGACTGCCTTGAGCCATTTTGTTTTTTCCCCGCACATATCTAGTGGTGTTGTATCTAGTCTGTTCCTCTGAGCTACCATTAATGCTCTTGTAAAGGTTTAAGGACATCTTCCAAGAAGTTTATGAAGCAAATTGGAAGTCCAAGTATGAGGAAGCAGGAATTTGGTGAGTTCCACAGTTCACTTGGTAGGCATGGTTCTATTCTACTATCACAAGTACACAACATTGACTCTCTAGTGATGTTTTATAGGTATGAACACCGTCTTATCGACGATATGGTTGCTTATGCTTTAAAGAGTGAAGGTGGTTATGTATGGGCCTGCAAGAACTATGATGGGGATGTACAGAGTGATTTCTTAGCACAAGGTATCTAATACTGTTTTTGCGTTAGTTAAGACTGCCATTTCAACAGATCCTCATAAAATATGTTAATGACATAAACATGATAATACACAAAATTGCTGTATCAAGTATTCTTGTTTCCCCTCCTATAACTCTGCTCCTAGAGGTTTATAGTTTTTATGCCTTATTTTTCTTGGAACAGGTTTTGGATCCCTTGGGTTGATGACATCTGTCCTGGTATGTCTATTTTCTAGCATATTATTTTTGCTTCAACCTACTCCTTAATTGTGCAATTTTTAGGTTATTTTATTTCTGTAGTTTTCTCGGGATCTATTACAATGCATGGCTTTTTGGATCTTTTCTTTATTGCTATTTGCTGATATGAATCGTTAGTTCAGATTCTGACAAATTGTGGATATATGGTTCAGGTGTGCCCTGATGGCAAGACCATTGAGGCTGAAGCAGCCCATGGAACTGTCACCCGTCACTACAGGGTTCACCAGAAAGGAGGTGAAACCAGCACAAACAGTATTGCGTCAATCTTTGCCTGGACTCGTGGACTTGCACACAGGTAGGTGACTATAGTTCTTGATATGCTGAGCTTTAGAGTGCGGTTTGCTGTTTGGACTGGTTTAAGGAAGTTTTGGTGGATTGCCCCCAAATGATGGGATTGTGAATACTGAATAAATTGTTTGTGAACAGGGCAACGTTAGACAAGAATGAAAGGCTGTTGGATTTTACTGAGAAACTAGAGGCAGCATGCATTGGTGCAGTGGAATCTGGAAAGATGACCAAAGATCTTGCACTCATCATCCATGGATCCAAGTGAGTCATCCTGTCTCATTATTTTTCTTATTTGACTTTGTTAGTGGAGTTTTCATTCTCATGCTTTCCTATTTAAAAATTTGAATAGGCTCTCGAGAGAACATTATCTCAACACTGAGGAGTTCATCGACGCTGTGGCCGATGAGCTTAAAGCAAGACTTCTGAAAGCAAAAGCCTAAATGTATGTGTATGTTTTAACTTGTATATTTGGATTATGTACATAATTTTTTCCTAGCTAGGTTAAACCAACTTTATTTATTCAACTTGTTAATGTTGATGTAAACATCATAACCGGTCTTTCTTTCATCTTGTTTGGTTATAGGTCTGTGCAGACAAGACAGTCTTTTTCCTGGGGCAGTTGAGGGAAATAAAAGGATTAGGGCCTGATGGTATGCTAAATCTCAAGAGGTTTTATTTTATAGGCATTAATGTTTGAACCATTTAAATCTGAATTTATATTTGCTGAAACTGCTGCAAGTTATTTACTAATTTGCAATTGTACACTTGGCTTATTGTTTTATCAGTTTGCTAAAAGAAGCCCCTATTCATTTACTTTTGCTTTCTTTTGGTGGTTTAGTTGCTTGCCTTCTTTTGCTTTTTTGGTGTTTAGCTAATGCCGTGTAATCTTTGATCTTGAGTCTCTTAATTTTGTCTTCAAAATAACTTTTAACTTATAGCCCATTTGACCAAGCTTCTTTTGAGGCAAAAGTGTTTTTTTTTTTGGTTTAAAAGTGTTTTTTTTTTTCTAAAATTAAGGTATTTGGTCTATTTTTTGAGAAGTATAAGTAGTTTTTGAGTAGAATAAAAAAGTAACTTCTCACTTTTAAAAAATTTGGCCAAACTTTCCAAAAATATTATTTTAAAAAGTGCCAAACATGCTATCTATATATTATTAAAAGCCAACAACAAAAGCTTCTTATGAAGTCAAGTGTCAAAACAAGGAATTAACATATGACTTGACATTGTTCCTAATTTATAGGAAGTATAAAAAAATCAATTATACATTTATTTTAATTAGGATTAGGAGGAAGACTAAATTTTCTTTTAAAAAAAAAATTGATTTCATTTCTTGCAAAACTGTCAATTTTTTTCTTATTTTCTATGAATTAAAAAATAACCAAATGCAATTACATTTTGATTAGGATTATGATAGGAACTGTAATTTAATTTATTTTAAATAAAAAAACTACTAATTCCTTCAAAATCATAAGTTTTCTTCTAAATTTATAGGAATTTCTTCCAAATTTATATGAAGTTAAAAAAGGAGTTACAAATTTATTTTTATTAGGATTAGGATATGAATAATATTTTTTTTTAAAATGTAATTAAAAACGGTTAAATTTGCCTTATAACTGTCACTTTTTTTCAAATTTATATGAAGTAAAAAATAGGAATTATAATTTTATTTTGAGTATTATTAGGATAGGAAGATTATATTTATTTTTTTAAAAAAATATTCACATTCTTAGGTGAATATATTCGATTTCTTTTAATTTAGATGTAATTTATAGTAGTATTTTTCTTGGTATAATTTAAACTTTTGTGTAAATGTTGAGTTTTCTTATTTACATAGTTTCTCTAAGTCTTAAATTAAATTGGTATATATATGTGTGTGTATTTTTTTTTATCTTCTTTTTATTTAATAAAAAAAGGTTTTAGGAAAAGTTAAATAAATATATATAGAGTTATAAAAAATAAAAACAAAAATTAAATAAATAAAACCACCCATCTTCTCCACTTCCCAATTTCACTCATGCCTTACCCCCATTTTTTCACACCCAACTTCCCCACTTTCTCACATCACTCGTGCCTTTTCCTCATTCACATCACACACCTAACAATAACTTCCCACTCCCTCCACACATCTACACATAATAACCAACACATCCACATATTCTATAAATATAGGACACACATAGAGTTGAAAGGAGGGGGGCTTTGATATTAGCTTCTAAGCTTCTTCTTTGCGTCACTCAATTGAGATATGAAGTGTTTCAGATTTAAAAAAATATTCACATTCTTAGGTGAATATATTCGATTTCTTTTAATTTAGATGTAATTTATAGTAGTATTTTTCTTGGTATAATTTAAACTTTAGTATAAATATTAAGTTTTCTTATTTACATAGTTTCTCTAAGTCTTAAATTAAATTGGTATATATATGTGTGTGTATTTTTTTTTATCTTCTTTTTATTTAATAAAAAAAGGTTTTAGGAAAAGTTAAATAAATATATATAGAGTTATAAAAAATAAAAACAAAAATTAAATAAATAAAACCACCCATCTTCTCCACTTCCCCATTTCACTCATGCCTTACCCCCACTTTTTCACACCCAACTTCTCCACTTTCTCACATCACTCGTGCCTTTCCCTCATTCACATCACACACCTAACAATAACTTCCCACTCCCTCCACACATCTACACATAATAACCAACACATCCACATATTCTATAAAATAGGACACACATAGAGTTGAAAGGAGGGGGGCTTTGATATTAGCTTCTAAGCTTCTTCTTTGCGTCACTCAATTGAGATCTGAAGTGTTTCAGATTCGGATCTGCGTATGCGTGCTCGCTTTGAAGTTGAGGCGTTTTCATTGTTGACGTGTTGTTTCTGTTGCTAGATTTTCCACGCTATTTCAGACCTTATTTGGTCATTTTTCTGTCGATTTTTGGTTTGAGCCTTTGAGGTACTCCATACTCATATATGACCCTTTATCGAATTCATAATTGAAATATGAATTTATTCATGTTATATGTTTGTTTGAATGTACGGAGCCATCATGTTTAGCTATTAAATTTGTTTACTACTCCATGTATGATTAAATGACCAATTGTTTCAATTGTTAAACTTTTGATATGAGTTCGAATTTGCTAAAACAATGTTACTAAATGATAGTTTAAGTATATCACATATTAAAAGCCAAAGACAAAAGCTTCTCATGAAGCCAAGTGTCAAAGCAAATAATTAACACGTGGCTCATTAGGAAATTGTTCATAATTTATAGGAAGTACAAAAAAATCAATTACAAATTTATTTTAATTAGGATTAGGAGAAACACTAAATTTTATTTTAAAAAAAGAAAAAGAAAAATTGATTCCATTCCTTGCAAAATCGTCACTTTTCTTCTTAATTTTTACGAATTAAAAAACAACCAAATGCAATTACATTTTGATTAGGATTATGATAGGAACTGTAATTTAATTTATTTTAAATCAAAAAACTACCAATTCCTTCAAAACCATAAGTTTTCTTCCAAATTTATAGGAAGTTAAAAAAGGAGTTACAAATTTATTTTTATTAGGATTAGAATATGAAAGAATTTTTTTTTTAAAAGTAATGAAAAACGGTTAATTTTGCCTTATAACCGTCACTTTTTTCCAAATTTATTTGAAGTAAAAAATAGAAATTATAATTTTATTTTGAGTATTATTAGGATAGGAAGATTATATTTATTTTAAAAAAAAAACGTAAACGCTTCATGAGCCTTCATAACGGTGATCTTTGAATTACTTTTGTATTATACTGAGTTTTTTCATTTAATTATTTAATTTGTTGAAATGTAAAATAAAATTAAAATCAAAACCCTTCCTAATCGTGACTTTTAACTGCCTTTCCATCTTCCCTTAAAGTAAACCTAAATTAACCTTGGAAAAACACTATACCTTCAACCCACTTTCCCACGAATTTCATTGCCACAACTGTAATTTATATGTATGTGTTGCAACTGTACAAACGTGGAAATACATATATCTTCCACAACTACACAACCTTCAATCCTTCATTCTTATATAAAGATTTATACAAAACTTACGTCCTATGCAAAAGATGGCTACTCACATTGATTTCATCAAAGATATAACTATTTCGAAGATGCAATGGAAGTTAAAAGTTCGTGTTGTCCGTTTGTGGGAAGTACCGGATCGTTTTAATTTAGATACTATTTTCTCGATTGAATTGGTTCTACAAGACGAAAATGTATTTTAATTATTTTTGTACCTTACTAATTCGGGTTCATTTATTTTGCTCATCCAAATTGTTATATCATTATATCATTCAAGTTATTGTTGAAAATAAATTGTCTGATATATTTTGTTTCGCTTATTATTTGCTCCTCGAATTTCCGTTTCTTTCTCTTTGATGCAAACATAGGTACTTGATTATTGTTTAGTACTCATTCTGAAATCTTTAATTTTACAGTTTTCTTTCCCATGAAAGGATATTAACTGCAACACCTATTTGTGTTCATTACAAGAGTGTAACTTCCGATAGAATGGAAAATCAAGTATATTTTTTGGATGAGAACAAAAAAAAAAGGATTACTACAACATCTACATATATTTGTTGGAGATTACCATACATCTTAAGTAGCTTCACAGGTTTTCCTACCTTTCTTTAAATGCTAATATAATTCAATTCATTCTTATGTACCAACCTATATTACTCTCAACAAAATTCATCTATTAATTTTGGAATAACTCCTTCTGTATTCAATTGCTAATTCTAATTGTAATAAACATAGTTTTATTATTTCTTTAAACTCTTCTTTTCTTAAAATTAATGCATGCATCGCACATGTACTATACTAGTTAGACTCTAAAAGCGCAATAGTTTATAGCCTAAAAATATTCCATTTATGCTTGGTGCCTTTTCAATCAATGACAACAGAGATTTCTCAATCTCAGGATTGTTATCACATCCTCCTCTGTAGGGGTAAAAATAACATTACAGTTTCGAAATAATTAATCTTGGGATGTAGGATATAAAAATCATTATATTGCAATTTATTTCAACCAAATGTAGGATGAGATAAAAATAACATTACAGTTTCGGAATAATTAATCTTGGGATGTTATATTATAATTTTATTTTAACCAAATATAGGGTAAACGCATCTCAAATTTAATCCTGAAATTAATTATCCATTATTTATCGTACCAATGGTTTCCTGTCCCAAATACGAAAAAAAAAACGACCGTTAATAGTTCTTTCTCACCGTTTTTATTTAATGAAACTGAATCGCGAGAGGAAAAACTTAATTAAATGAATTAAATTTTGATCTGTTGATTGATTTGATTATTTAAAGATAAAGAATGTAGTATAGGAACCGAACCATCCAAATATGCCTCCGGCTCCTATTATCAGTTTTTATGACCAGTGACTGCTTATTATTGAAGATAACTTGTAAATTCTCTATCTGCCTCTGTTTCGAGTTAGGCATTTACATTACTATGCAGTGGTTGAATTGACTTTACTTTAACATATAATATTTATTGATTAATTAATACCAGAATTTATTCCAAAACACACAAGATAGATCAATGCTATATATATATATATATATATATATATATCATCGTTTTAGATGTTCACCAAAATACACAATCCAAGTCACCTTACGCGGTGGAGCTAGCCCATCGAGTATGAGTTCGGCAGTCTATTGAATATATATAATTATTAATTTAGAATTTAGTAACTTTAAAAAATTAGAAGCCCAAACTAATAAGCGTTAAATCCTAGTTCCGTCTCTAACCACTTATATCCACTCTGCAAGTTATAATAGAATTAGGGAATAGTCTTTGTTCCACCAGTTTTAAATCATAAGAAATTTCTCGAGCCACCATTACCTGAGTTTTTGGAGACCAAGTCAAATGAGCTGCAAAATATTCAAATAAAACTAGCATTAACATGACGACACATATATAGTATATTCGACTCAAAAGTTATTGAATACTTTTCGAGCAAATCAATCAATATAGATGAAGAAGTAAACCGTAATCGAAGATAATAGACCCTAGGATGATCTTTGTAATTGATCAGTTTTTCATCGAGAGACGAGAGAAGTAGTTTTAGAGAGAAGAGAGAGAGAGGCAATGTTAGAGAGATCTTGTATTATCAATAATGAATTCAATGCCTTTTACACAGCTCAGACTCTCTTTATATAGCGAAAGGTCTTTATTTAAATATTTAAAAGACAAAAATAAAGTACACGCGGTAGAAGGGCCGACATGGTCATGAGGTCGTCCCCCGTATTATCCCCAAGTCGTCCATTTAACTGGACTCGTGTATGTATGGTCGACCGTGTTTTCTTAGAGACGTTATCAATCAAATTCGATCCCATACAATTAGTCTCTCCGCTCGTCGAGGTCCCAGCGAGATGCGTCCTCGAGGGGAGGAATCAATACCTTCATTTTGGGAGAGTTTGACCTTATCAAAGGACCGTGATGTTACAGATATGAAATAGTCGTCATGACTATTAGATCACCAAAACGTAATGCCTTTCCCCGTTTAATGTCAGTGTCCACAGGTGTCATCATTATGCATATTCTCGAGGCAAGGAATCAACAGCTCTGGTGCTTGGTTTCCCGTGCTGGTTCGAATTCTGCCTCTTCGATTCTGGCGCCTCCCAACCCTATAAATGGGGGGGGGGGGTTAACTTGATTAAAACTTTTGATCATTTGCAAAAACATTCCATCCTTTTAGTGTATATTTCCATCTTCCAGTGTGTTTCCTCCTAATCGAGAATCTTCTTTCCTTTTGTTATGTTGTGCGTAACTCTTTCTTCATCGAGATCATGCCTAAACCTCACTGTGGCAACGAGAGGATCCCGATGGCTGCCCCGTTAAATGTGCCACCACCTTCCTATAGTGGAAGGGCGGAGGAGGAAGAGGACATGAGTCCTCTTACTGTGGAAGCACTGCTACCGCAACGAACCCTATCTCGAAGTGACTGTAGTAAGGACTCTCCCGTTCTGGCTCCAGTGTTTTCCGAGTCATTGCAAAATCACTTGGATAACCTCCGTGTGAAGTACAACATACCCGCTCATGTAGAGATGATTCTGGCGGGGATGGATCATGTGGATGTTCATAGGCCGGGGTATTTCACTTTTTACGAGTATCCATTTTCGATTGGTTACAGCCTTCCTCTTTTCCCATTGGTAGAGAAGTTTTGCCGGTTATACAATGTCCGTCCAACTCAACTTATGCCGTACACTCTGAAGGTGCTTCGGTTACTAACTAAGTATGCGGAGTTGGCCGGTTGTGAAGTCATGGTCCATCACCTCCTACAACTATTTAGCACCTGCTATTTAAAAGGAATCATGGTACATCTACGAGGCCGTGGTACGAGAGGATTAGTGGTCAAGACATACAACCGGGGCAAGTCGTATGTTTTGGTGCAAATATTTTTTCATTAGGACCGAGAACTTGGTCTCCAATCCCACCAGATTCGCAGAGGTGGAATTCAAAAAGTAAGTATCGCAGTTCGTTACATTCCTTGTCGTTTGCGACCGTTGTGATCCTAACCTTTATATTTGCAGCTATGGCTTATCCGCCCCGGTCCGTTGCCAATCTTAGGAGATGGGTTGCCTGCCTGCTACTTTACGCGGAAGAGACCGCACTTGGCCCGCCTTTATGCAGCGTTATGGCCCCAAAGTCTCTTCAGGTAGATATCCGGTTTTTGGCTTTGTTAAGTTTGCAACCCCACTTACTTTTTTTGGTCGACAAGTCGATGCGCTTCGAGAAAGAGGGCGGCAATCCCCATTTCCACACGATCTAATGTCGCTTCGAACGCTTAAGACATATTGGTCGAGTCTGTCCAAGGGGATCTTTCTCCATCTCCTTTACAAGGGGCTACATCCACGACTATGGTTATGTGGGAATTGGCATCGTTGGCGCTGGCTCTGCAATCCGTGGATGAACCCTCTGACGGCGAGGAGTCACCAGGAATAAAGCGGAGGAGGCTAGAAAAAGGTAAGGCGGTGGCTACTGAAGCTAGGGAGAGTGAGGTGCCGTGACCGATGACCAGACCTTCGTTCATGGCCGACACCATACTTTTGGGGAGGTCGACTCAACATAGGGGTGCCGTTCTAGGTGCCAGTTCCGCGCGTACTGTCGATGGAGGGTCATCGACCAACGTCGAGAGGCCTGACGATGAAGCGGAGAAATTGGACTCCGACATTGCTCAAGGTGATATTGACGAGTTCATGGGTGGTCTTACCCACACGAAGATGATGACGGATGGCTCCGACCGTCGTATTATGATTTCAGCAATTATAACTTGCTGCCGAATAACGAGCTGGTTGTTTCGGCCCTTACCCTGTTGTGTGTCGCCTCTAAGAGCAAGGCGCTTAGTATGGTGGATGACGCGGAGCTATCCCGAAGGTTTCCGGCATGGTCTTGCAGGTACTCTTTATTCCCTTTCTCCCTTCTGCATTTTGTTAGACTCACTTGAGGCGTGCTTACTTTTGCTTTTTTTTTTCCAGACCCTTATTTTGGAGGTGGAGAAAGGACGCCGTGAGCAAAATCGGAATTCTCTCTTCAAGAAGAATTAAATAGAAAAATGAACCAATTCGATAAAACATGAGGAAAATAGATCGGAAGTACTGCTCAAAGCATTGAGCGGAAGTCGATCGGGGGCAGTACCAGTCGGAATGTAGAGGAGTTGAGCTGGAGGATGTGGATAGTAAGCCGATGAAAGCCGTGTCCCGCAATAGTGAGTTGGAGGAGCTCTTCAAGGCAAAAGATGACGAGCTTGAATTGAGCCGTGGGGTGGAAACAGAGAACGTCAAACTGCAACGGAGGCTGGCGGATCTGACTGCCGAAGGGTAGCGAAGATATACAGGCTTTCTCGGCCTTCCTTGTCTCGCTCCTCTCCTAATCAGGGTGTGCATCGTAGTGTGCACGAATATGGATTTTCTTTCTCAGGCTAAGCTCGACGTGTATAGCGAGCTTCATGCTGTGGGTTGGGTGACCGAGGAAGAAGTCCAAACACAGAGGAATAAAGCTCCCGCTGTTCGTGAAGCTTATGGTTATTACCCCGACTCTCCCTATGAAAAGGGGCCTGCTTCCGAAGATGTTAACCACCTTGACTCAAGTTCCTCGTAATATGATGCTTTCCACTTGGGGGGGGGGGACGGGCAGCTATGAACTTGTGATGTAGATTTTGGCTTGTATAGTATGTTGGGACTCGTCTGCAGGGGCAAATGTACAAATATTTTTTGTTGCAATGTTATTTTTACTTTTGCTGCTTTGTCCATTTGTCGTAATGCTTAGCCTCCGTAGAGGTTGTTTTTGTCATTTGTCAAACTGTCGTGTTGTGGTTCGAACGAGGTCGAACTGGTGTTGATGGCCTTAGCCATTAGGATGTTATTTCGAGTTTCATCAAAGTAGTATCCGTCGTGGTTCGAGCAAGGTCGAACTGGTGTCGATGGCCTTAGCTATTAGGATGTTACTTCGACTGTCGTCGAAGTAGTATCCGTCGTGGTTCGAACGAGGTCAAGCTGGTGTCGATGGCCTTAGCCATTAGAATGTTACTTTGACTGTCGTCGAAGTAGTATTCGTCGTGTTCGAGCGAGGTCGAGCTGGTGTCGATGGCCTTAGATATTATGATGTTACTTCGAGTGTCGTTGAAGCAGTATCTTTCGTGGTTCAAGCGAGGTCGAACTGGTATCGATGGCCTTAGCCATTAGGATGTTACTTCGACTGTCGTCGAAGTAGTATCCGTCATGATTCGATCGAGGTCAAACTGGTCTGGATGGCCTTAGCCATTAGGATGTTACTTCGACTGTCGTTGAAGTAGTATCCGTCGTGGTTCGAGCGAGGTCGAATTGGTGTCGATGTCCTTAGCCATTAGTATGTTACTTTGACTATCGTCGAAGTAATATCCATTGTGGAATGTAGATTAACTTTTGTTCATGTAATGGAGATTTCGTTCTGTCGATATAGAATTCTGTTCGTACAATGGAGAAAAATGAAGAATTCTTGTTCATATGATAGAGAATAATGGAGAGTTCTGTTCATACATTGGATAATTCTGTTCATACAATGGAGAATAATGGAGTATTCTATAGTAGTCCCTTCACCATGTTGGCCTGCGGACTGTGTCGGCCGATATGGTGAACTTGCATTCCCGTTCCACCGGGTATCCCCTTCGCCGCCTCATTAAAAACCTTCCTGAGAAAACCCAATTGGGACAAAACTCGGGCAAGGGAAAAAGAGTACGACTTGGGAGATGCATTTCAGAAGTGGAAGTATTTGAGATGGGCGATGTTCCAATTGTTTTGGAGTGGTTTTCCCTCCACCGTTTCTAGTTAGAATGCTCCTTTGTTTGCCACTACTGTGGTTTTGTATGGTCCGTCCCAGTTGGTCCCTAACTTCCCTTCGTTTGGGTCTTTCGATGCCAGTGTTTTGGCCTCTGACTTTGGGCGGTGTTACTTTGGCTTTCTTGTTGTAATATCTTTCTGCCTGCTATTTTTGGGCCATCATTCTTATATTGGCAATTCTATTTGTTCTTCGGCTTCATCTAGGTCTTGTAACCTGCTTTCGTCGTTGTCTGCTGCACTGGTATAAGAGTATCTCAGGCTTGGTTCTCCGATCTCGACAGGTATGATTGCATCAGTCCCGTAGACTAGTGAGTACAGTGTTTCTACCGTACTGGACTTGGGCGTAGTCCGGTATGCCCACAATACCTCAAGTAGTAATTCGGGCCATAGCCCCTTGGCTTCTTCGAGCTTCTTTTTCAGTAGTTCAATATTGTTTTGTTGGAAGACTTGGCTTGGCCGTTAGCGGCAGGATGATACGGAGTGAAGAGTATCTGCTTGATGTGCCATTTCTCGAAGAATTTAGTTGTTTTTCTATCGATGAACTGGGGTCCATTGTCGCAGCTGATTTTTTTAGGGATGCCGAAACGACAGATGATATTTTTCCATCTGAAGGTGATAACCTCTTGCTCGCGTATTTGTGCATACGCACCTGCTTTCACCGATTTAGAAAAATAATCAATTAAAACTAACTAAAATCCTACCTTTCCTCATTCTGCCGGTAGAGGACCAACTATATCCATCCCCCATTTTATGAATGGCCACGGCGAGGTGACTGAATGGAGGAGTTTCCCGCCTTGGTGTATCATAGGGGCGTACTTTTGGCACTGTTCATATATTCAGACATAAGCCGCCGTCTCTTTCTTCATGGTGGGTCAATAGTAGCTGGCGCGGATGAGGCATCAGACAAGGGTGCGGTTCCCTATATGGGCGCCACAATGGCCTTCATGCACCTCTTCTAATACTTACCTCGTTTGATATGGCCAGAGACACTTAGCAAGAGGAACACCAAACTTTCTCTTGTAAAGATCATGATTTATTAGGTTGTACCGGGTAGCTTGCACCCGAAGTTTCTTAGCTTCTTTTTTTGGCGCGTGGGAGAGTTCTATCTTGCAGGTAGGATACAAACTGGTTGCGCCAGTCCCAAGTCAGGTTTAAAGAGAATACCTCGATGTGGTAGACGGTCAAATGGAGGAGAGTGACCATATTTGCTTTGTTGATATTTTTGGTGGCTGCGACCAGTTTGGCTAAGCTGTCTGCCTCGACATTTTGTGCTCTAGGAATTTGCTCGAAGCGACATTCATCGAACTCAGGCATCAACTTATGGATTTCTGACTGATATTTTTCTAGCCTTTGCTCTTTGATTTGGTAAGTACCGGTGACTTGATTTACGATGAGTTAAAGAGTCGTAGTGGAGGATGAGTCAACAGGCTCCGTATTTGATGGCTAGTTTCATGTCTGCAATCACAGCCTCATACTCGGCCTCGTTATTAGTCATCTCGGGGCATCGTATGGACTGGCGAATTACTTCGCCCGTGGGGACTTCGAGGATGAGTCCTAGTCCCGATTCTGAGGCGTTTGCAGCGCTGTCAATGTAGAGGGTTCAGAGGTCGGTGTGAGTAGAGGTACGGAGGGCCTCTTGTTCCTCCTCTAGAAATATCCCTATGCTAAAGTCGGCAACAAAGTTGGCGAGCGCTTGCGACTTGATGGTGGTCCTTGGGTCGTAGGTTATGTCATGATTGCTAAGCTCTATAGCCCATTTGGCGAGTCTACCCAAGAGCTCGGGTTTATGTTGGATGCCCCTCAGGGGGAGGTTATTATTACCTTTATCGGGTTGCATTGAAAATATGGTCTGAGCTTTCGTGAAGCTATGAATAATGCCAAAGCTAGTTTTTAGAGGTGTGGGTACCTCGTTTCGGCATCTGCTAAAGTCTTGCTGATATAGTAAAATAGGGGATTGCATACATTTATTTTCGTGGAATAAGATGGCGTTGACAGCGTCTTCGGACACCACTAGATACACGAGTAGGCACTCGCCTGGATCTGCTTTGACTAGCAGTGGTGGCGAAGATAGATATGCCTTCAATTTACTTAGTGTATGCATTCCTCGTTCCATTGCATCCCACGATCCTTCCTCAACACACTAAAGAATTTACGGCATCTGTCCAAGGGTCGTGAAATGAACCTGGATAAAGCAACTATTCGCCCTGTTAGTTTTCGTACCTACTTCTTGCTATTCAAAATCTCGGGTATCGTTTCTATGGCCTTGATCTGGTGCGGGTTGACTTCGATACTTCGCTGTGATACAAGAAAGCCCATGAATTTTCCCAAGGCCACGTCGAAGGCGCATTTTTCGAGTTCAACTTCATCCTGTACTGCCTTAGTATCTCGAAGGCTTACTTTAAATGGTCGATATGATTCTCCTTCACCTAATTCACTAACATATTGTCGATATAGACCTCCATTATTTTATCGAGCTGTTCTTTGAGTATCTTGGTGACTAACCTTTGGTACATTGCATCCGTGTTTTTGAGCCCAAAAGGCATCACCTTGTAGCAGTATGTCCCTTGATGGGTGATGAAAATGGTCTTTTCTTGGTCCTCTTATGCCATCAGGATCCGGTTATAGCAAGAGTAGGCATCCAAGAAACTTATCAGTTTGTGCCCTGCAGTTGCATCTATCAGCTGGTCGATATGGGGCAATGGGAAAGAGTCCTTTGGGCATGCCTTGTTCAGGCAGGTGAAGTCTACACACATTCTCCATTTCCCACTTTTATTTTTAACCATGACCACGTTGGAGAACCATTGGGGGTAATTTTATTCTCTGATGGAACCATTAGCTAGTAATTTATCTACTTCTTCACTGACTGCCTCGTTGATTGCAACATTAAATTTCCTCCTTATCTACAGTACGGGCGGATAAAATGGGTCGACATTCAACTTGTGAGTGGCGATGTCTTTTGGGATCCCCGGCATATCTGAATTGGAGAAGGAAAATAAATCTGCATGGTTAGTTAAGAATTCATGGTACTTACCTGGGTCGGAGAGGTTGTGCCCGATGTAGGCTCTTTTGAACTATCAATGTTGTCCAGCTGGACCGGGTCAAGAGCCTCGACTATCGCTTTGCAAGCTTCTACGACATCTGGTTCCCTAATGCCCTCCATCGTCGGGTTAATTTTAGTCCTCGACATGGCTAATTGCTATGCTTTCGCGCTTGCTCCTTTTAGCAGCTTGGTATGAGTGCAGTCTTGGAGATCCGGTAACATTCTTAGGCAGTACGTGGCTCACCCCGGATACTGAATATTCCCCACGGGGTGGAAAACTTGATTACCTGATAGAGACTCGAGGGGATGGCTCACATGGCGTGTATACATAGGCGTCTTATGATGACGTTGGAAGACGTTTCCTGGTTCATGATGTGGAATGTGATTTCCAACATGACTCCTCCTACCAAAATTGCCAGTGCTATCTCTCTGGAGGTTCGCTCTACTGCATTGTTAAAACCTGTTAGCGTTATGCAATACGATATTACCTTATCTTCGAGCCTCATTTTCATAAGGACCCTCGGGTGGATAATACACGCGACGCTTCCGTCATCTACCATGATTCTTTTTACATTAGTATTAGCAATGCGTAAAGTTTTAACTAAAGCATCGTAATGAGGGAAAGACAAACCATCGACATCAGACTTATCGAAGGTGATACTATCTTCGAAGTCATCATACCGTTCGTGAGCTATCGTGCACTTCAACTTGTGTGTGGTGGTGAACTTTATATGGTTGATTGCCGAGTCGCCACCACCACCGACGATCATCTGTATGGTGCGTGCTGGAGAAGGTGGTTTTGGTAGTCTTTGGGATTGATCGCGTCCCCTGGCAAATTTAGCTCTCCCTTTATCGCTGGGCAACTCCTTCAGGTATCCCTGGTTCAGCATTCTGACCACTTCCTGTCGTAGACCTATGCAATCTTCTCTTTTCTTGATGGAATTCGCATAGGATGTTCGACCTCCTTGTACTAGGATCTGATTTCATTTTTTGCGGCCATTGTACCTTCGTACCCAGCTTCTCTAGTGCGTACACTATTTCTGAAAGCGAGACACAAAAATTATGAGAGGATAATAATGGAGGCATACCTCTTTCATTCCGAAGTGGGGCGGCGTGACGTTGCATGACATCTGGATGTCTCGGGGGTGGCAGATTAGGGGCTCTGATGTAGGGCTGATGCCTTTCTCTGTTGAATCATAGGAGTGGTTCCCGTCGCCCATCATTACGTCGATCCCTCATGACTTCTGATTGCATTGCTTTCAGTCGTTGAGTTGGACCATTAAGATCGTCTTCGTCTGCTCTCACTTCTGCACAATATACATTGCGGATCTCTTCCCTTGTAGTGGATGGAATCCTTGATGAGTCGATTGAGCAGCCTCTTGGTTGCTTTCGACCTATCTCTGTTTAACCCATTTTAGAAAGCATCGGCTGCCATTTCTTCTGATACGTTCGGCAAGCCCATTCTTACCCTGTTAAATCGTGCCAGGAAGTCCTTGAGTCCTTCGCCCGGTGTTTGCATGATTGCAAAGATATCGTTGACCCTCGCTTCAGCCCTCTTTGCTTCTGCATGGGCGGTGACAAATTTATCCGCCATCTTTTCGAACGTCGATATCGATCTGGCTGGTAGTTGAGAGTACCATGTTAGCGCTCTTCCTATCAAAGTTTCACCGAACTTTTTCAGCAACACAGACGATACTTGTTCTTTCGATAAGTTGTTACCTTTTACAACGGTTACATAATGGATTAGATGATCTTTCGGATCCGTGGTACCGTCATATATTCTCAAGTATGAGGGCATCTTGAAAGGTTTAGGGATCGGGTGAGGAGCAACTTCCTCACTATACGGTTGCTTGACGAACCTTCCCACGTCACGTTTAGGCAGTAGCTTAGGGGAACCAGGTATTTTTTCTACCTTTTCTTGGTGCTTCTTCATTTGATCACAAAGCGCTTTATTCTCGTTCTCCATTTCTTCCATTTTCTTAAGAATGGTTGCGAGTGCATTATCGCTTGTATTGATATCGGTGTGGGCGCTGCTTGTCTGTATAACACTTGGTTCACCGGCGGCAGCCCCGATTTCCACCATTGACGAGTCTTTAAGATTTTCCTGAGATGATTTCTCGAGCATGCCACTTAGAGTGTTCGTCAACAATTCCTCTACTAGCTTTTTGACTACTGGGGACATTTCCTTTGCGGCGGACGTTGAAGCCCCTCTTTCATGCAAGATCGTTAGATCTTCGAGTGAAGAAGGGTGAAATCTCCTCCTCCGGAACTCTACTTGGTGTTACGATCGCAACATTTTCTCTGCCGGTCTTGTTGAGGGGGCCTATGAGGTTGGTTGAGACATCTTTTATCATCTTCAGCCTTGATTCTTTATCTGCCATTTGATAATTCTATGGAGTTTGAAGGATAGTGATTGTTGTTCTTGATATCCTAGATGTGAACTATGATTTTGACTACCGAAATCCTCACAGACGGCGTCAACTTGTTTGACTCAAAAGTTATTGAATACTTTTCGAGCAAATCAATCAATATAGATGAGGGATAAATCGTAATCGAAGATAATATACCCTAGGATGATCTTTGTAATTGATCTGAGCAACGATAATATAAATTAGGGGGAAAGGGAGAGGATGACAATCTTCGGGATACGAGAGATGCAGTTTTAGAGAGAAGAGAGAGAGAGACAATGTTAGAGAGATCTTGTATTATCAATAATGAATCCAATGTCTTTTACACAGCTCAGACTCTCTTTATATAGCTAAGGGTCTTTATTTAAATATTTAAAAGACAAAAATAAAGTACACATTGTAGAAGGACCTACGTGGTCATGAGGTCATCCCCCGTATTATCCCCAAGTCGTCCTTTTAACCGGATACACATATGTACGGTCGGTCGTGCTTGCTTAGAGACTTAATCAGTCAAATTCGACCACATACATAGTATATATGCCCTTAAAATAGTAGTAAAATTTTGCGTATGTAGTTGTGCCAAGAGTAACATTAATGTCGAGACTAAGGTTCATTTCATTTCATCAAAATATACAGCTTGGGCTTCTGCAATGTTGTTGCTATAGCAACAAAAAGAAAAAAACAAATCCGTCACCAGTCCTACTTGGCCATTTATATTATGGCCACTATATGGATGTTTCTATCTCTGGTCAATTTAGTGTTCAATTTCTAATTGCTTCACTTTGTCTATCAGACCACTTGAAACTCTTTCGGTGGAACTTCTAATACTACATATTTAAAGGTGCATCTGATTATAGAAGATGACAAGCATTGATGAATAAGATAATCTACTTTGTTTTTGACTTTTTTTCAACCACAATTGCATTCACCCAACCTATAGTTGTGTGGTTGTAATTCAAATTGTGATACTTTTAACTTTATTATGTGTAGTAATTTCATTGTTAAGAAATTGTGGATAGTGTTTTTTCACCTACTTATCTACAACTTTATTTTAACGTCAAAGTGAGAAATGCCTGAACCATCGAATCTCCCAGAAAAAATTATTCTCTTTAGCTCCTCAAAATTTTAATACCCCATAATTTTTTTTATGGACCCGAAATATCCTTGCGGCCCAAACATATTACATTTCATAGCCCAATCCATAATACACTGACCCACCCATATCTTTTAAGGAATTTTTACTACCTATAATAAATCTTTACACCTTATTTATTATAAATGAATTTTTTTAATAAAGTTATATTCTATAGCTACCTTTTAGGTTTTATAGCAAATCATGTATTTATGATCACTTCTCTCATACTATATGTACTCTCTCTCCCAATAACACCAGCATTGTATACAATTTTGTTAAATCCACGTTCTCTCTCCACTATCTCTCCCAACCCAGTATCTTCCCTATGAATACAATCACCATTATCAACTGATTCATCTCCATTCTCTCTCTCAAGTTTAAAAACACCGAGAGATATGATAAGAGAGTTTTCTTACCACCGTTGATAGATGATCAAATTCATACCATAGATGATATAAGCGAGTTTCCTTGCATCAACAAGAGTCATTGATAGTTCTCCACCAAAATCTCTGTTTCCTGTTGATTTTGACCAAACTTAAAAAATATGAATTATATTCTACAGTTTATATTCATATGTATTCAATATATTGTGTATATGCTTTCAGATATATCTGTAACATGTATTCATATGTATTCCACTGTATATTAAGCATTATGTATTCACATGTATTCAAATATATTCATATTGTACTATATGTGTACTGTATTTTGTATTCATATGTATTCAAATATATTCATATTGTACTATATGTATTGTATTTTATATTCATATGTATTTATACATACCGGATCGGGCTGCACGCCGCAGCATTATATATATATATATATATATATATATATATATATATATATATATATATATATATATATATATATATATATATATATAACGATATTGTAATTATGTATTCAGATATAGCTGCACCTGTGTGTATTCATATTTATTCAATATATAAATGCAGTATGTATTTAGCAGTTTACTATTTGTTCTAAAAAGAAATCATCACGCACCAATATAACCTCCACGAATAATAGCAACAAAGAAAATAAGGGATTGAAACTCTAAAGATTGCTCTGTTTTGTGGTAGTTTTTGGTTGGGAAATCTTTTCTATAACGGAAAATATAGATTCTGCGCGTTATAATTGATTTAGTTGAGTTGTATTGGGAGTCTATCCTGTTAATTGATTCACTTGCCATTTTTAAACAACTGAAAAGACCATTTTTACGCAATACGTTATTGTATTTACGAATATAACTCCCAAATATAGTCGAATACAATCGTTGCTTAGTTGGACTCCCTTGTTTCTTGCCGAGTTTTGCTACTGTATTCATGAATGAAGTAGATTAAATACATCGAATACACTCTATAACGACTAAAATATAGCTATGGGAAGTAATTTAGTAAATGGTAGCTATAGTTAGCTAATAACCACTAAACAATAGTGGTTTGTAAAAAATTCCCATTTTTAACTCACTCACGTTTTTTTCATATTGTGCTCGGTTCTATAACATAGCTTCTCCATTTCTCTCAAACACATCTTCTCCATTTTTGCGCTTTCTTTCAATGTAAGTCAAAATTTAGTAGGTTTTCTGATTTTGTTCATAGTTGAGTCTATAAAGGAGGAAAAGAAGTCTTTGAGGAAAAGAACGTTTAGGGCATCTACAAATTCTACGAATTAGTTGATAAATTAGTGAAATATAACCCTAGTTTAAGTAGGAATGATGATGATAATTTTGAAGATTAACTAGAATTTGGGTGCAATTTGGGGCATGCAACCCCTCAATCTATTGAAGGAATGCAAAATACCCCTGTTGATAGAAGAACTCATTCACTTAGAGGGACTCCCAGTGATAGAGTAATTAGGTCACAAACTATTCAACGTTTAATTGTTGAAAAAGATACAAGTTCAAAACGGAAGACTAAAATGGTGGGAAAGAATATTGTGAAGGATAAGGGTAACTGTTATAAAAGTAAGGCTAAAAGGGATAGGGATGATATTCTAGCAAAAAAGAAAAAAGTTTACATTTATAAAAAAAATGTACCTGCTCATCTGATTTGAAGGTATTTTCTAATGATATAAATTTGACTTGTGTGCACTTAGTTTATTTTAGTATGTTAAAAATCTATCCAGCATAGTAGTTATGTTCTAGATTTGTATATATAACATGTATCATTTTTTTGTGTTGTCTATAATTTGTATCAAGTCAATATCATCTATCCACATAGTGTATACGTAATGTTTAAAGTAAAAATTTTCTCATTATAGCAAACATATATATATATATATATATATATATATATATATATATATATATATATATATATATATATATATATATATATGTATTGTCTATAGCTTTGGGATTACTATGTCCCTTTAGGTGATCATTATAGTACTCGTATCAGTGTGCATACAAATTGCAGTATAGTGAAATTTTAAAAGATACTTTGGATGATTAACAAATGAGATGTTTAGAAGAACATATTTTGGTTATTTTGTGGACTTGCCCGAATTTTTTATACAAAACCAACTTATCCATTCACTATTGCTTAGGAAAGTGGTGTTACCTAAAAATAACGAGTTATGTATTAAAGTGAATAGCATCAAGTTGCGCTTTGGACTTGTAGAGTTTTATATTATTACAGGTTTAAAGTGTAATTGTGATCCCAATACAGATTATGAATCTTTCCACTCGAGTCGGTTGATGGAATTGTACTTTCCAAACATGTTGAAAGTATCATTGTTAACTGACTGTTTCTTAAAAAAGATGTAGAAGTCTGATTATGACGTATTAAAAATTTCAGTACTGTATTTCTGCAATGACCCAGCCGGCTAGTTTTGAAATTTACGCCCCGATCCCCAATTAACTGCTTCCTCTAAGTTCATTTCTGCTATTGTGATTTGCCAGGATGTTCCTACAGTTGGTTGAAGGTGTCTTGGAAGACGGTTCAAAATGATCGAGTCGATTCCATGATTATAAGTTCATTCCATATCGGACCAGGCCGGAATAGGGTTATATCCCCCCGAGCTAAGTGGAGCATGCATGAAGTAGTCAGATGCTTCTTATATTCTTTTCCCTGGTGCAGCTGGGCCATCCTGGACTTGAACCAGAGACCTCGCCCGTGAAGTAAATCATCGCACCTTCTAGAATTTGGAGTGTTTTGGGACACTTAGTCCCTAAATGAGAGCTTTATAGTTGAAAAATGGCCCGTACTCAGAACAGTATTAAGACAACCTCGAAACGGAAATTCGATGGTTCCATTAGCTCAATTAGGTAATTTCGGGGTTAGGAGCATGCTCGGAATATATTTTGGAGGTCCGAAGCTCATTTAGTTTTGAAATGTCGAAGTTTGGATTTTTTGAAAATCTGGCTGATCGGCGAGATTTTGATCTGGGAGTCGAAGTGGAATTATGACAGTTGTAGTAGCTTCGTTAGGTGAATTTGGATATGTATGCAAATTTTCAGGTCATTCGGACATTGTTTGGTCAGGTTTTTGATAGAATATAGGTTTCAGAAGTTTTGGTTGAAACTTAGGCTTGAATCCACCATAATTTGATGATTTTTGTGTTTAATGATATATTTTTAGGTTGGTGGTTTTGGTTGAGGTCCCGGTTGTCTTGGGGGTATTTCCGATGGTCAAACGAACCATTTTGTGTTGAAGAACACAGCTGAATTGCTATCATAACTATTGTAGAATTTTACTCTATGCGATCGCATAGGGTCCCCTGCGATCACATAGAGGCTGGTGTGAAGTCCCCAATATTCTTCTATGCGATCGCTTAACCCTGTCCGCGATCGCATAGGTCTGTCCCCCTCTTCTACGCGATCGCATTGCTTGTCCGCGATCGCATAGTGTATTTTGAGCCTGAGCATCAGGGGTCCCTTTTCCTTCTATGCGATCGCATTGTGCTTCATGCGATCACAGTGTATAGAATTTTAACCTTCTGCGATCGCATAGCACATTTTTACAGGCCTCCCATTTTACTCTACGCAATCGCATGACTATGAATGCGAACACATTGAAGAATATACTTGGGCATAATATAACATTTCATCCGCGAGGGTTTCACCATTTTTGCAAAAACTCAAGCTAGTGAGCTCGGTTTTGAGTGATTTTTCGAGTGCTTTTCAGAGATAATTATTGGGTAACGATTTCTTACTCTCTTGTGATCATTATTCACTAATCTAAACTCAAATTCTTCCTTTAATTTCGGATTTGGGGTGTAAATTGGGGTAAGTTTCTTAGAACAAACTTTGATGATTTGGAAGGCCAAACGAACTTTGATTTCGATAAATTTTATATGGTTAGACTCGTGTGAGTACGAGAGTTTTTAAAACATAAAAAAATTTCGATTACGAGCCGATGGCTGGAGGGGTATTTTTGTTATTTTATCCATTTTTGCGCCGTAAGTTTAATTTTATCAGTGTAATTAGTTACTTGCCATGTTATTTACACTATGTAATTAGTTTGAATAGATTTGGGCCACTCGGAGTCGGATACTCGTGGCAAGGGAATCATTTCTTAGCGGTTTTGTACCAGGATTGAGGTAAGTGATTTGTCTAACCTTGTGTGTGGGATTTTCTCCCCTAGAATATATATGTGTTGATTTAAATGCCTTGTATGTGAGGTGACGGGCATGTACTTGTGCAAATTATTGAAAACCACTTAATTGAATTGCTCAATCCGTGTTATCTATGTTATTTAATTAGTTTAATTGTAATATTAATCATGTGTTAGCTAGGGAAGCATGATTAGATAGGATTAACTATCTAAATGCCTACTTGTCTTAATTGAATTCCCTGGAACATGTTGAGACTGGATTTAGTTATTAATTGTAGCTATGTTCTTCATATCTCTCTGTGTTTTCTCTTATTTAATTGTGTTTGTGTTCTGTGGACTACGGGTTCAATTCCCGGAGATCCCGTGATACTGATATACGGACTGCTGGTTCAATTTCCGGAGGTCCTGTGATACTGATATACGGACTGCGGGTTCAATTCCCGGAGATTTTGTGATACCGATATGCGGACTGCGGGTTTAATTCCTGGAGATCCTGTGATACTAAGATAAATGGACTGCGGGTTCGATTCCCGGAGATCCTAAGTTGCTGAGTTAAATGGACTGCGGGTTCAATTCTTGGATATCCCGAATTATTGATTTGTACTTGTTGTGTTGATCTCTCTTTGTTAGCTTAACTGTAGACGACTTGTAGTTTTATCTCTTTTTGCTGTTATTTCAGATTTGCTCCTATCTTGCACTGTTCGATATTATTATCATTATTTCTATTATTCTCGGTAGGGCCCTAACCTTCCTCGTCACTACTCCATCGAGGTTGGACTTCACACTTACTGAGTACTGCCATGGTGTACTCATGCTACTCTTCTGCACACTTTTGTTGTGCAGATCCAGGTCCATCTGATCAGACGCACTACCGGTGACCTAGGAGCATTTTTAGAGGACTCGAGGTATGAATCTGCTACGTCCGCAGATCCGGAGGGTCTTATTCTATTCTTTCTTAGTGATGTCAGTTATTCGTTCATTTCAGTTGTATAGATACTCTTGATGTATAGAGCCACAGTTATACTCTCATAGCCTGTGTTGCCCGTGAGTTTCCGGGTCTTGGTGGTAGTATATTCTTGTATTTGGTAAAGTATATGTGCTGAGCGGCACCTATTACATTTTTTATATCATTCCACTGTTATCTAAATTATTGTTGTACATTCTGCATTGTGTTAGGCTTACCCAGTCGCGAAGACTGGGTGCCATCATAACAGGTTCACGATTGATGAACTAGGGTCATGACAACTTGGTATCAGAGCTCTAGGTTCATAGGAGTCACGGGACACATGCCGGTTATTTAGAGCCTCGCTGATCGATATGGAGACGTCCGTATTTATCTACGAGGGGCTATGTAACTGTTTAGGAAACTCTTCATTTTTTTTGAATTTCTTGTCGTGCGATATTTTGACACCAAATCTAAACTTATGTCTTTTATTCTTTCACAGATGGTGAAGACACGTGCTACTCGTGAGGATCAGGCACCCGCGCCCCCTGCTGCCGCCGCCAGAGGCCAGGGCCGGGGTGGAGGTCGAGGATGTGCCCGAAGTGCAGCCACAGCACCCGCGCGCGCTGCTGTTGAGGCACCACCGGTGGATCAGGTTGGAGCACAGGCACCTGGTACACCTACTACAGCTACTACGACTCTAGCACTCTAGGAGACTCTAGCCCAGTTTATGAGCATATATACTACTCTAGCTCAGGAAGGGTTACTTCCTCTCGCTGCAGCTACATCTCAGGCCGGGGGAGGGGCCCAGACTCCCGCAGCCCGCACTCCTGAGCAACGAGTGCCCGTGGAGTAGGTCCAAATGTTATTCCTATACCGCTTGCCGCACCAGTACTGCCTGGAGGTGGGCCAGCTGCCTTCGAGGACGAGCAATGCAGGTTGGAGAGGTTCAAGAAGTATAATCCCCCAGTGTTCAATGGTTTAGCTTCAGATGATGCCTTAGGATTTCTGGAGGAGTGTCATCGCATCCTCCGTACTATGGGTATAGTGGAGATCAGTGGGATTTCTTTTATAGCTTTTCCGCTTATGATTGGTGGCGCACATATGAGTTGGATAGTCTAGACGAGTCTGCCTCATTGACTTGGACACAATTTTCTGATATGTTTTTGAGGGAGTTTGTTCTCTAGAGCCTTAGGGATACTTGGCGAGCGGAGTTTGAACGGTTGCACCAGGGCTCTATGATAGTATCTGAGTATGCCATCAGTTTCAACCAGTTAGCCGGCCTTGGTCGCTGCGGTTCGGGAGAGAGTGCAGATGTTTATTGAGGGTGTCATTCCGCCTATCCGGTCCAGCATGGCTAGAGAGCTAGAGATGGATGTGCCGTATCAGCAGGCGGTAAGTATTGTCAGATGGATCGAGGGTATGCTAACTAGAGAGGGAGGAGAGAGGGAGGCCAAAAGGTCTCGTGAGTCGGGTCATTTCTCTGGTGCCCGTACTATAGCAGCCGGTCGATTTTGCAGGGGTTATTCCAATCGTCCAGTTCATTCAACATTTCTAGTAGCTGGTGGTACTCCAGCTCCTCCAACACCCCAGGAGCCTTACTATGCTCCCCCAGTTTCCAGTGCGCCTCCTGCGCGGGGTACCTCCAGGGTCAGTCCAGCGGGAGCGGGGCCGATCAGTCACAGCCACCGCGTCCTCCCAGGGCTTGTTATGAGTGTGGGGATAGTTTCCATCTGGTTAGGGAGTGCCCTAGGCATAGGAGAGGAGCACCTCCATAGACTTTGCAACCTCAGCATGGTTCATAGGGGCAACATGCCATCGTTCCAGCCCCAGCTGCCACCCCACCTGCCCAGCCAGCCAGGGGCGGGGATTAGGGTGATAGAGGCCACCTTCGAGGGAGGGGTTAGGCTAGCTTTTATGCTATTCATGGTCGCGCCGCAGCTTTCACCTCTAATTCTGTTATCACAGGTATTATCTTGGTTAGTCACAGAGAGGCATCAATCTTATTCGATCCTAGTTCTAATTTTTCATATGCGTCCTCTTATTTTGCTTCACATCTAGGTGTGCCTCGGGATTCTTTGAGTGCCCCCATTTATGTTTCTACTTCGGTGGGAGATTCTTTGGTTGTGGACCGCGTGTATCGGTCATGTTTGCTCACTATTTGTGGTTTTGAGACCAGAGCTGACCTTTTATTGCTCGGTATGGTTGATTTCAATAATATTCTGGGCATGGACTGGTTGTCGCCCCATCATGCTATTTTTGATTGCACGCCAAGACCGTGACGCTGGCTATGCTAGGCATTCCATGTATTGAGTGGAGTGGTACTCTAGATCATACCCCCGGTCGTGTTATTTCCTTTCTCAAAGCTCAGTGTATGGTTGAGAAGGGGTGTGCTACTTATCTAGCTTATGTGAAGGATGTCAGTGTTGACACTCCTTCTATTGATTCAGTTTCAGTGGTACGTGATTTCTCTGATGTATTTCCAGCTGATCTCCCGGGCATGCCGCCCGACAGAGATATCGATTTTGGTATCGACTTATTGTCGGGCACTCAGCCTATTTCTATTTCTCTGTACCGCATGGCTTCTCCTAAGTTGAAGGAGTTGAAGGATCAGGTACATGAGTTGTTGGGTAAGGATTTCATTTGACCCAGTGTTTCGCCTTGGGGTGCTCCTGTGTTGTTTGTGAAGAAGAAAGATGGTTCTATTCGTATGTGCATTGACTATCACCAGTTGAACAAAGTTACAGTGAACAACCAGTATCTTTTTCCACATATTGATGAGTTATTTGATCAGCTACAGGGTGCACGGGTGTTCTCCAATATTGATATGCGCTCTCGGTATCATCAGCTGAAGATTCGGGAGCCGGATATTCTGAAGACTGCCTTCAGGACTCGGTATGGTCATTACGAGTTCCTCTTTATGTCTTTCGGGCTGACTAATGCCCCAGCAGCTTTCATGTATTTGATACACAGTGTATTCAGGCCATATCTTAACTCGTTCGTGATTGTTTTCATTGATGATATTTTTGTATATTCCCGGAGTCGGGAAGAGCATGAGCAGCACCTGCGGATAGTGCTTCATACTCTAAGGGAGAAGCAATTATATGCAAAGTTCTCTAAATGTGAGTTTTGGCTGAGTTCGATGGTATTTCTAGGCCATGTGGTGTCGAGCGAGGGTATTCGAGTGGATCCGAGGAAGGTGGAGGCCGTGCAGGGTTGGCCCAGGCCCTCCTCAGCTACTGAGATTCGTAGCTTCCTTAGTTTGGCAGGTTATTACCGTCGCTTTGTGGAGGGGTTCTCTTCGATCGCAGCACCTATGACCAGATTGACCCAAAAGGGTGCCCCTTTTCAGTAGATAGAGGAATGTGAGGCGAGCTTCCAAAAGATCAAGACAGCTTTGACTTTGGCCCTTATCTTGATATTGCCTATCGGTTCAGGGTCCTATACAGTTTATTGTGATGCCTCACGGGTTGGACTCGGAGCAGTATTAATGCAGGATGGTAGGGTGATTTCCTATGCGTCCCGACAGCTAAAGGTGCATGAAAAGAACTACCCTGCCCACGATCTTGAGCTAGCTGCCATTGTTCATGCCTTGAAGATTTGGAATCATTATTTGTATAGTATTCCTTGTGTGATTTACACTGATCATCAGAGTTTCCAGCACTTGCTTAAGAAGAAGGACCCGAACATGCATAAGAGGAGATGGTTGGAGTGGTTAAAAGACTATGATATTACTATTCTTTATCACCCGGGCAAGGCCAATGTGGTTGCCGATGCCTTGAGTCGCTGGGCAGAGAGTTTGGGGAGTTTGGCATATCTACCGGCTTCGAAGAGGCCTATGGCGATGGATGTTCAGGCTTTAGCCAGGCAGTTTGTTAGATTGGATCTTTCGGAGCCCAGCCGAGTTTTGGCCTGTCTGGTTTCTCGGTCTTCTCTATTTGATCACATCGGAGAGAGACAGTTTGATGACCCTTATTTACTTGATCTTCAGGACAAGGTTCGGCGTTGTGATACTTGAGATGTTATCATCGGGGATGACGGAGTGAAGAGGATGCATGGGCATATTTATGTGCCCAATGTTGATGATCTTTGAGAGTTGATTCTAGCTGAGGCTCATAGCTCGCGATGTTCCATCCATCTGGGTGCCGCGAAGATGTATGAGGACTTGAGGCAGCACTATTGGTGGAGGTGGATGAAGAAGGATATAATTGACTATGTTTCTAGATGCCTCAACTGTCAGCAGGTGAAGTAAGAGCATCAGTGTCCGAGTGGATTATTGTAGCAGATTGAGATCCCAGAGTGGAAGTGGGAGCGCATCACCATGGACTTCGTATCTGGACTTTCACGGACTTTGAGGAAGTTTGATTCTGTTTGGGTCATTGTGGATCGGTTTACCAAGTCCGCCCATTTCATACCTATGTGCACTACTTACTCATCAGAGCGGTTGGTAGAGATCTATATTAGGGAGATAGTCCGGTTGCATGGTATTCTAGTTTCCATTATTTCAAACAGACACACTCAGTTTACTTCACGGGTTCGGAGAGCCGTGCAGCAGGAGTTAGGTACTCGGCTAGAGCTGAGCACATCATTTCACCCCAGACTAATGGTTAGTCTGAACGCACTATTCAAATTTTAGAGGATATGCTCCGTGCGTGCGTGATTGAGTTTGGAGGTTCATAGGATCATTTCTTGCCACTTGTGGAGTTTGCTTATAACAACAGCTATCAGTCCAGCATTCAGATGGCACCGTATGAGGCCCTATATGGTAGGAGGTGCAGATTCTCAATGGGTTGGTTCGAGCCGGACGAGGCCAGGTTGCTAGGTACTGAGATGGTCCAGGATGCAATGGACAAGGTCAAGGTGATTCAAGATTGACTCCGTACAGCCCAGTCCAGACAAAAGAGTTATGCGGACAAGAAGGTTCACGATGTGGCAGTTATGGTTGGCAAGCGGGTTCTACTTCGGGTCTCGCCCATGAAGGGCGTCATGAGATTTGGGAAGAAAGGGAAGCTGAGTTCGAGATTTATTGGGCCTTTTGAGATTTTGAGGCATGTTGGGGAGGTTGCTTATGAGTTGGCCTTACCTCCAGTCTGGCCAGAGTCCATCCCGTATTTCATGTCTCTATGCTCCGAAGATACCATGGTGACCCGTCGCACGTGTTGGATTTCTGTTCAGTTCAGCTGGACAAGGATCTAACCTATGTTGAGGAGCCAGTAGCCATTTTGGACAGGCAAATCAGAAAGTTGAGGTCAAAGAACATCGCTTCGGAGAAGGTCCAGTGGCGGGGTCAGCCGGCCGAGGAGGCGACTTGGGAGACCGAGCAGGATATGCGCGGCTAGTACCCTCATCTCTTCTCTACTTCAGGTATGTTTTCTATGCTCGTTCGAGGATGAACGAATGTTTAAGTGTGGGAAGATGTAACGACCCGGCTGGTCGTTTTTGAAATTTATGCCCCGATCCTGAATTAACTGTTTCTCCTAAGTTCATTTCTGCTATTGATATTTGCCTGGATGTTCGGTTATAGAATTTGGAGTGTTTTGGGACACTTAGTCCCCAAATAAGAGCTTTATAGTTGAAAAATGGCCCGTATTTGGAACAGTATTAAGACGCCCTCGAAACGGAAACCCGATGGTTCTATTAGATCCGTAGGTGATTTTGGGGTTGGGAGCGTGTTCGAAATGTATTTTAGAGGTCCGTAGCTCATTTAGGCTTGAAATGCCAAAGTTTGAAATATTTGAAAATTCGGTCGATAGGCGAGATTTTGATCCGGGAGTCGAAATGGAATTTCGATAGTTGCATATGTCTGCAAATTTTCAGGTCATTCGGACATCGTTTGGTCGGGTTTTTTATAGAATGTAGGTTTCAGAAGTTTTGGCTGAAACTTAGGCTTGAATCCGCCATAATTTTATAATTTTTGTGTTTAATGATATGTTTTTATGATTGGAACAAGTTCGTATCGTGATTTGGAGTAGGTTGGTTGTTTTGGTTGAGGTCCCTGGGGTGTTTTCGGGGGTCGAACGGACCATTTTGATTTGAAGAACATAGCTGAATTGCTATCATAACTGTTGTAGTTTTTTACTCTATGCGATCGCATAAGGTCCCCTGCGATCGTATAGAGGCTTGTGTGAAGTCCCCAATTTTTTTCTATGTGATCGCATAACCCTGTTTGTGATCACATAGGTCTGTCCCCCTCTTCTACGCGATCACATTTCTTGTCCACGATCGCATAGTGTATTTTGAGCCTGAGCATCAGGGGTCCCTTTTCCTTCTACGCGATCGCATTGTGCTTCATGCATCCCATAGCAAATATTTACAGGCCTCCCATTTTACTCTACGCGATCGCATGACTTTGAATGCGATCTCATTAAAGAATATACCTGGACAGAATATAACATTTCATCCGCGAGGGTTTCACCATTTTTGCAAAACTCAAGCTAGGAAGCTCGGTTTTGAGTGATTTTTCGAGTGCTTTTTTAGAGTCAATTGTTGGGTAACGATTTCTTACTCCCTTGTGATCATTGTTCACAAATCTAAACTCAAATTCTTCCTTTAATTTTGGACTTGGGGTGTAAATTGGGTTAAGTTTCTTAGAACAAACTTTGATAATTTGGAGGGGCAAACGAACTGTGATTTCGATAAATTTTATATTGTTAGACTCGTAGAGTACGAGGGTTCTGAAAACATAAAAATATTTCGATTCCAAGCTGATGGCTGGAGGGGTATTTTGGTCATTTCCCTATTTTCACGCTGTAGCTTTAATTTATCAGTGTAGTTAGTTACTTGCGATGTTATTTGCACTATGTAATTGGTTTGAATAGATTTGGGCCACTTGGAGTCGGATACTCGTGGCAAGGGAGTCATTTCTTAGCGTTTTTGTACCAGGATTGAGGCGAGTGACTTGTCTAACCTTGTATGGGGGATTTTCTCCCCTAGGATATATATGTGTTGATTTAAATGCCTTGTACGCGAGGTGAAGGGCGTGTACTTGCGCAAATTGTTGAAAACCACTTTACTTGAATTGCTCAATTTGTGTTATCTCTGTTATTTAATTGGTCTAATTGTAAGATTTATCCTGTGTTAGCTAGGGATGCATGATTAGATAGGATTAACTGTCTAAATGCCTACTTGTCTCAATTGAATTCCCTGGAACATGTTGAGACTTGATTTAGTTATTAATTGTAGCAGTGTTCTTCATATCTCTCTGTGTTTTCTCTTATTTGATTGTGTTTGTGTTCTGTGGACTGCAGGTTTAATTCCTGGAGATCTGGTGCTTCTGAGATATACGGAGTGCAGGTTCGATTCTCGGAGATCCGAGTGCTGCAGGTTCGATTCCCGGAGACCCAGAGATAGTGATATACGGACTGCGGGTTTAATTTCCGGAGATCTTGTGAGACTAACATATGGACTGCGGATTCGATTCCCGGAGATCATGAGTTGCGGAGTATAGAGACAGACTGCGGGTTCAATTCCCGGACATCCTAGACTTGTTGATTTGTTTGAGGGTTCGATTCCCGGAGATCCTAAGTTGCTGAGTTAAATGGACTGCGGGTTCAATTCTTGGATATCCCGAATTATTGATTTGTACTTGTTGTGTTGATCTCTCTTTGTTAGCTTAACTGTAGACGACTTGTAGTTTTATCTCTTTTTGCTGTTATTTTTGCTTTGCTCCTATCTTGCACTGTTCGATATTATTATCATTATTTCTATTATTCTCGATAGGGCCATGACCTTCCTCGTCACTACTCCATGGCTTGGCACTTATTGAGTATCGCCGTGGTGTACTCATGCTACTCTTCTGTACACTTTTATTCTGCAGATCCAGGTCCATCTGATCAAATGCACTACCGGTGACCTAGGAGCATTTTCATAGGACTCGAGGTGTCGCGAAGACTGGGTGCCATCATGACAGGTTCACGATTAGTGAACTAGGGTTGTGACAATTTCATTCACATTTCCTATTTTCTATTACGAATGATGATTTTATAACAAGGAATGATTTTCTATTGGTTGAATCTGGTGCTTTTGAGACCTTCCCTTTGGGGAAAAGTTATTTTCAAGGCTATATTTGTCACTACCCCAAAACCCGGTCGTGATGGCGCCAGCATATTGCTAGGCCAACCTGACCAACCTTTCAATAATATCGAGCTACCAGCTCTCACTTTACTTTAAAAACATTAACAGTAATAAGGCAGATATTGAATCTAACATAAACTGTGACAAACATCCCAAAATAGCATAATACTCCCCACAGAATCCGGGGTCACGAGTCAGGAGCCTCTACCAAGAGTTTTATAATAGTACTGAATACATAAGTGTTTGACAAAATGTGGAAAATCAAAAAAAGATAACACGGAATGTCAGGTGATGCGGATGCCAGGCAGCTACCTCGACAATTTGTAAATGCTCTGAAGCAGCTGGGAAGTCAACCCTGCTGTGAAGTACCTGGGTCTGCACACAAGGTGCAGGAAGTAGTGTGAGTACTTCTAACTCAGTGGTAATAAGCACGGATAAAGACATTGAAGGTAAAAATACCCAATAAACCACTAAGCAAAGCTATGTAACAACTCTCTTTTATCCTTTTCAGCAGTATAAATAACAAATAAAGCAATGACAGTTAAGACAGTATAACAGATATCTCTAAATGCAATGCAGATGCATGAACATGACCGCTGCGGCGCGTAGCCCGATCCATTTGGGTACCCACGCTCACTGTGGGGGTTCAGACTCCGGAGGGGCTCCTACAGCCCAAGCACAATACAGTAATATAATGCGGCGCGCAGCCCGTTCCACTACCAGTCCAGCTACATGCAATGCAAACCTCACAAGCACAATAAATTATCATTTTGAAATCCTTTTTAACAGTAATAGTAGAACTAGTGTTCAGAAATACCAGAGTTTGGAAAACCATTTTAGACAGTGTTTAGCTCAGGACTGATATTAGGATAACATGCTATAATCATAGAAGCAATGATAACGATCCTCACGGGATCCAAATAACTGGCTCACAGCCCAAAGATATCCATAACCATCCAAGTAGGAGGTTTACCAGCTCATTTATAGCCAACAAGCCAACAACACAGTATAATACTACACAGTCGGACTAAGCCATAGTCCCCAATCACATTCGACCCCGCACTCACAGTAGAGTACGTGTCTCACCTCAATACAGCATCACATAGTGATATACCGGGGTTTCAAATCCTCTTGTCATCATCCATACCCATTATTTACCTCAAACTAGCTCAAACACTAGTCTGCAATGCCCTTGCCACGAGAATCGACCTCCACAGGTGCCGAATCTGATCAAAACCAATAGGAATACATCAAAATAAGCTAAAGGAACATAACCCAATCGAAATAACTCGAATTACACCAAAAACACGAAGTTGCCAAAACCTGAGCACTGCGCCCGCTTCTCGAAAAAATTACAAAATCTACATTTTCAAAATCCTCGTCTCGCCATGAGTCCACACATATAAAATTTATCAAAATCGAAGTTCATTGCCCCTTCAAATCATCAATTTTCTATTTTTGTTAGGCTTGAAGCAAAACCCCAATTAACACCTTATTTCCTCCAATTTTCAGTGATTTAGATGAAGATTCTAGGATAAAATCACGTAATTAGACCATAAAACTTACCTCCAATCGAAATCTAGGTGAAAATCTCTTAATCCCTTGTCCACTAGCTTCAAAACTTGCCCAACAATGGTGAAAACATTAAACCCTCGCGTCTGATATGACATATAACTGTTCTGCCAGTCCCGGGACCTCAACCATAATTACGAACCTACTCCAAAACACAATACGAATTTGTTCCAATACTAAACACACATCATTAAACACAAAAATTATCAAATTAAGGCGGATTCAAGCCTAAGTTTCAACTAAAGCTTCCGAAACCTATATTCCATAAAAAACCAGACCAAATGATGTCCAAATGACCTAAACATTTGCAGACATATCCAAAATCACCTAACGAAGCTATTGTAATTGTTGGAATTCCATTCCGACTCCCGAATCAAAATCTCACCTATCAACCGGATTTCGCCAAAATTCCAACTTCACCAATTCAAGCCAATTTCTATACTGGACCTCCAAATTCAATTCCGATTGCTTCCCTAAGTCACAAATTACCTCCTAAAGCTAACCGAACCATCGAAATTCACCTCTAAGCCCTCTAACCACATAGTCAACTTCAGGTTGACTTTTCTGAAACAAGCTTCATTCTAAGAGGCTATATGCCTTATTTTTAACCAGATTCAATCCAAATTCACCCGATAGACTATAATACAGATATAGAAACATGGAACAACATAATAAGGGGGAAACGGGGCAGTACCTCTTGTGACGATGGGCCGGGGCATCACATTCTCCCCAACTTAAGCAAATGCTCATCCTCGAGCGGGTCAAGAAACATACCCGGAGACTCAAATAAGTGAGGATATCTGTTCCACATCTCCTACTCGATCTCCCAAGTGGCCTCCTCCACGGACCGACCTCTCCGCTGAACCTTCACTGATGCAATATCCTTGGACCTCAATCTCCGCACCTGACGACCCAAAATAGCTATAGGCTCCACATCATAGGTCAAGTCATCATCAAGTTGAAGTGTACTGAAATCCAACACATGCGATGGGTCGCCAACATATTTCTAGAGCATAGATACGTGAAACACCAGATGAACTCCCGATAGACAGAGTGGCAAGGCAAGCATATAGGCCACCGCTCCAATCCTCCTAAGAATCTCAAAAGGGCCAATAAATCTTGGACTGAGCTTTCCTTTCTTCCTAGATCTCATGACGCCTTTCATAGGCGAAACCTTCAGCAAGACCTTCTTTCCCACTGAATATGACACATCCCGAACCTTCCGGTCCGCGTAACTCTTCTTACGCGACTGGGCTATGTGAAGTCTCTCCTGAATCACCTTCACCTTGTTCAAAGCATCCTGGACCAACTCTGTCCTCAACAACCTAGCCTCACCGGGCTCAAACCAACCAACTGGAGATCTACACCTCCCCCATATCATGCCTCATACGGCGCCATCTAAATACTGGATTGTTAGCTGTTGTTATAAGAAAACTCTACGAGAGGCAAATAATCAGCCCATGAACCACCAAAATCAATAACACAAGCGCGCAACATATCCTTCAAGATCTGAATGGTACACTTGGATTGCCCGTCCGTCTGAGGATGAAATGCAATACTCAACTCAACCTGTAAGCCCAAATTACGTTGAAATTTCCTCCAGAACTACGAAGTAAACTTTGTACCTCTGTCTGATATAATAGAAACTGGAACTCCATGCAATCTCAAAATCTCACGGATGAATATCTCCGCTAACCGCTCCAAGGAGTAACTAGTACAAACATGAATGAAGTGAGCTGACTTAGTTAGCCTATCCACAATCACCCAAACTGAATCAAACTTCCTCGCTGTCCGAGGGAGTCCACTAACAAAGTCCATAGTGATCCTCTCCCATTTCCACTCGGGAATATCAATATGCTGAAATACGCCACCGGGCCTCTGATGCTCATACTTGACCTGCTGACAGTTGAGGCACCGTGCTACACGACTCACAATATCCTTCATCATCATTCTCCACCAGTAATGCTATCTCAAATCCTGATACATCTTTGCAGAACCTAGATGAATAAAATACTACGAGCTATGGGCCTCCTCCAATATCAACTCACGAAGGCCATCAACATTGGGCACGCATATTCGGCCTTGCATCCCCAACACACCTTCACCATCAATATTGACATCTCTGGCATCATCATGCTAAACTCTGTCCTGAAGGACAAGCAAGTGTGGATCATCATACTGGCGCTCACGAATGCGATCATATAAGGAAGACCGAAAAACAACGCAAGCCAACTGTCACGCCCCAAATCGAGGACATGACCGGCGCCTGACCGGGTTGCCCCAAGTCAAGCGGACCTGGGTGCCTTTCATTCCCACGCGTTACCCCCGTGTTGATTGTTTCTCATTAACCAAATATCTTACTAACCATGAATGATTTCACATTAAACAAATAAAACCATACGAGTGATTCATTAACAAATTTGCAGTTTTTACAACGCCTAACATAACATAATATATACATAAGACTGGAGTCCCATAGTTTACATGTCTACAGAGCCTCTAGGATACAAAAAAAGGGAATACAATACTTTCCGGTAACAAGGCTCCGGCTATACATTGCTAAACCAAAATGAAATCTAAACAAAAGTGGCATGAACCACCCAGGGCCCCAAGGAAGAAATGGGCTCACCAAAACGGGCAGTGGAAGGAGAAGGATACTACTGCCGATGAGCTGAAGTGCCTGCTACTGATCCACCTACAATCATAACACGAATGTAGCGTCCCCGGCAAAAGGGACGTCGGTACACTTGAATTGTACTGGTATGTATGGACAAACTTTGTCCCAAGTAAACTCAAGCCATTAAATTACATTAAAACTAATCAAGCCAAAGCCAACCATGTTTTCCACTTTCTTTTTCTCATTTCCGATAAGCCTCAACATAAGCACATTCAAGGTCAACAAATAGAACAACAAACAATTAACAACATAAATTGCAAGTAGTCAAACATAGGGGCAATCAGTGCCTCCCCAGGTTGCAAACTCTCCTGCTGTCTCCTTTCACAATTTCACATCATTGATTTTTGTGTCAATTTTCAATAGCGATTTCGATCGCTTTCCATCCTTATTGCCCCTGACCACCCTTATTACCTCGGCCACCCTTATCATCCCAACCCACACCTTATTTCCTCACGTTGCGGCGCGCAACACGACCTCGCCTTACACTTTAAAACACAACAATTTCAAACAACAGATAAGGTACTACACACAATTTCAACAAGTTCAAATAAGCAACTTACACATTGGTTCATGTTCTCAATTTCTTCTCAAACCAATATCAAAACCAAGTTACAAGTATTCCAAAATCGAAAATGCCCACATAATCATGTTCAACAATTTACCACAATTAAGGTGTTTCAAATTCCTTCCACAATAAGCCAAATATGCCATCACAATGGTTGTTCCCAATTCTTTACCAATCTCGATTACCTTTTTATCTTTCAATTCATATTTCATACCACACCACACGTAGTTCAACATCAATCAAATGCTCAACAAGGAAATCAAAGAATTACGTAAAATTTCTCAATTTGACACATGCCAAAATAATTCGCACACATTTGGGCGATTTTACAAGAATCAAAATTAGCCATACATACCTGGTGATGAGTTTTCTTCCGTTAACTTCCTACTTTATGCTTACCCACGCTATCTTACTTGCCAACCTTGTTCTTGAAGACTCTTACTTCTACTCACTTTTTTTACTAAAAATCAAGTTCAATAATCATGCATGAGTGTAAAAATTCTATTTTCAAAAGCTATTATATGCAAACCTCTCTTTACTCAATTTAAAACTGAAAATCAAAGAAAATAGTTAGGGTTTTTACCTTGAAAAGATTAGGGAAGTTGAATCTTTGCCCTAGAATCCTTTGAACTAAGATGATTGGAACAATCTTTGAAGATGAAAGATTTCTCTCTCTAAAAACCCTCTCTTCTCTCTCTAATTTTGGCAAGATGATATGATAAAATGAAGAAGAAGTGTGTTATATTAAAGAAGAGATCGGGTCAAAATGTTACAAAAATGTGGGCCGGGGTCAATTATGCGGTGCACTATGCGACCGCAGAATCAACATGCGGTCCGCATAGTGACCGCAGAATTGCCCCAAATTTTACACAGGTTCTGTTAAGGAATGCGGCCAGAATGCGGTCCGCATGCTTGATCCGCGGTCGCAAAGTGCACCGCAGATTTGACATGCGATCGCATATCGACCGCACTTTTGACACGATTTTGGGAAACTCTCTGGAACGTTTTGCGGCAAGAATGCGGTCCGCATGTCAGGTTTGCGATCGCATTCTTGACCGCATATTGGACACTTTTCGGAAAAATTAATTCTCTACATTTTTGAAACTTAAATCACTACCAAGGGTCCGAACTAAGAATTCTACGCATTCCTAACACATTCCTAACACATTATTCGGACCATGACACTATAGCTACTAGGTTTTATGCACAAAAATTTTACGGGGCCTTACATCCTCCCCCTTAAGATCATTCGTCCTCGAATGAGGACTTTGAAAATAAATTGGTTTTGAAAGGCATGATATGCAAACTATCAAAACTTTGACTAACTCTTATATTTTAGAAAAATTTCGCCAGAGTTTTCTTTGTATTATGGACATATCCACCTGTCAGAGGGCCCCCGAAACACATTACCAAACAACAATATACAAGTACAACACTTTCCACAACTGGTATACACTTTCTTACCTCAACGAATGCACATATTCTATCATATTATTACAATTGCATAGAAACTAGTCACTTCAATGAATTCTTACCTTATTAAACCAATTTAACACGCGAATATTTATAAGGATTTCATTTATCAAGAAAGGTTTAAGTGTCCCAAGGCAACAACACAATTAACTCATTACAAAATGAAGGAGACTTTACTAATACTAAGAGGGAAACAACTTGGACAAGATAGCAGTTACTAGGAGTAGAAGGGTCACCTAATTTCTTCTAGGCTTGATCGAACAAATGGGGGTACTTTTCCTTCATCTCTTTTTCCGCTTCCCATGTGGCCTCCTCAACTTGTTGACTTCTCCACAATACTTTAACAGAGGCAACTTCCTTATTTCTCAACTTACGGACTTGCCTATCAAGAATGGCAAATGGAACTTCTTCATATGACAAATTTTCATTAACCTCTATAGCTTCGACTGGCATGATGGTGGATGGATCTCCAATCACTTTCTTCAACATGGACACATGGAATACCGGATGCACTGATGACATCTCGGGAGGCAACTCTAGCCTATAAGCAACTTGACCAATCCTTTGAACGATCCGATATGGCCCGACATACCTAGGACTCAATTTCCCTTTCTTTCCAAATCGCATGACTCCCTTCATAGGAGATACCCTCAAGAATACCCAATCATCGACTTGAAACTCCAAATCCCTTCGGCGAATGTCTGCATAGGATTTTTGACGGCTCTGTGCTGTTTTCATTCTCTCCTGGATAACCTTGACCTTTTCCATAGCTTCGTACACCATATCTGGCCCTAGCAATTCCGCTTCACCTACCTCAAACCACCCGATTGGCGAACTACATCTTCTCCCGTACAATGCCTCAAATGGGGCCATCTGAATGCTAGCATGATAGCTATTATTGTAAGCAAATTCTATTAGTGGCAAGTGTTCATCCCAATTACCTTTAAAATCTAAGACACAAGCCCGTAACATATCTTCAAGCGTCCGAATGGTCCGCTCGGCCTTGCCGTCGGTCTGCGGATGGAAAGCTGTGCTGAGATTCACCTGAGTCCCCAAACCTTGCTGAAACTTCTTCCAAAAGTTAGCGGTGAACTGAGCCCCGCGATCTGAGATGATAGAAAGTGGAGTGCCATGAAGCCTTACTATCTCTTTGATGTACAATCTTGCATATTGCTCCGCGGTATCAGTGGACTTGACAGGCAGGAAGTGAGCTGATTTGGTGAGTCGATCTACTATCACCCATACTGAATCGAACTTACGCTGAGTGCGAGGTAACCCCACCACGAAATCCATATTGATCATCTCCCATTTCCACCCTGAGTTAATCCACCAGGCCGTTGATGCTCGGCCTTCACTTGTTGACAGTTCGGACATTTAGCTACAAAGCCCGCCACATCCCTTTTCATACCGTTCCACCAATAAATCTCCTTGAGATCGTGATACATTTTCGTTGAACCAGGGTGCACAGAATACCTGGAAGTATGAGCCTCTGCCATCACTCTTTCCCGAAGCTCGTCCACATCCGGAATGCATAGCCTATCTTGACACCGCAATACACCATCTTCGCTGCTGAGTACAAATGCTGAGGTCTTGTCATTCATGATCGCTTCCTTCACCCGAACCAATGCTGGATCCATGAACTGTTTTTCCTTGATTTCCGCGACCAATGATGATTCTGCTCCATTATGCACCAAGATATCCCCCTCGTCCGACGCCGAAATACGAACCCCCAAGCTGGCTAATTGGTAGACCTCTCGAGCCAGGGGTCTCTGATCCACACCCAAATGAGCCAAACTACCCATGGATTTCCGACTAAGAGCGTTAGCTACCACATTTGCCTTCCCTGGATGGTACAATATGTCCATATCATAGTCCTTGAGTAGTTCTAACCACCGCCGCTGTCTCAGATTCAGCTCTTTCTGCTTGAACAAATACTGGAGGCTCTTGTGGTCTGAAAACACATCTACATGTACCCCATAAAGATAGTGTCGCCATATTTTCAAGGCAAACACAACAGCTGCAAGTTCCAAATCATGCGTCGGATAATTCTTCTCGTGATTCTTGAGTTGCCTGGAAGCGTAAGATATGACTTTCCCGTTCTGCATCAATACACATCCCAAACCAACCCTGGAGGCATCACAATAAACCGCAAATCCCTCTGTGCCTTCTGGCAAGGCCAATACTGGTGCCGAGGTCAATCTTGACTTCAATTCTTGGAAACCTTTCTCACAAGCATCGGACCACTGGAACTTCACTGCCTTCTGCGTCAGTTTTGTCAATGGGGAAGCGAGGGTTGAGAATCCCTCTACAAACCTCCGATAGTACCCTACTAAACCCAAGAAGCTACGAATCTCTGTCGGGGTCGTGGGTCTAGGCCAATCTTTCACTGCTGCAATCTTCTGAGGATCCACCTGATTTCCCTCATTGGAAATAACATGCCCTAGAAAGGCTACGGACTCCAACCAAAACTCACATTTTGAGAACTTGGCATACAATTGATGTTGAAGAAGGGTCTGCAATGCTGCTCTGAGGTGAATGGCATGATCTTCCCCGCTCCGAGAGTAGATGAGGATGTCGTCAATGAATACAATTACAAAGGAATCTAGGAATGGCTTGAAAACCCGATTCATAAGGTCCATGAAAACTGCTGGGGCATTGGTTAGCCCAAAAGACATGACCAAAAACTCGAAGTGACCATAACGAGTTTTGAAGGCGGTTTTAGGAATATCCTGCTCCCTGATTTTCAACTGGTGGTACCCGGACCGTAAATCAATCTTTGAGAAGAACCTCGCTCCCTGCAATTGGTCAAACGGATCATCCACTCGAGGCAATGGATATTTATTCTTAATGGTGACTTTGTTAAGGTGCCGATAATTAATACACATTTGAAGTGACCCATCCTTCTTTCTGACAAAGAGAACCGGAGCACCCTATGGCGACACACTCGGTCGTATGAACCCTTTCTCTAATAAATCCCTCAGCTGCTCCTTTAACTCCCTTAACTCTGCTGGCGCCATTCTGTATGGTGGAATGGATATTGGCTGAGTATCTGGCAATACATCAATTCCAAAATCAATCTCCCTATCCGGCGGGATGCCTGGAAGCTCATCTGGAAACACTTCAGGAAATTCATTCACAATTGGCACGGACTCGAGGGTAGGCACCTCCGAGGTGGTGTCCGTTACCCGAACCAGGTGATAGATACACCCTTTCTTAATCATCTTCGAAGCCTTAAGGTAGGAAATAAACCTACCCCTTGGCACTACACCATTTCCTCTCCATTCAATAACTGGCTCGTTAGGGAACTCGAGCCTCATAACTCTCGTTCGACAGTCAAGTTTGGCAAAGCACGAATAGAGCCAATCCATCCCCATAATTACATCAAAATCTACCATCCCAAGCTCAATAAGATCGGCTGTAGTATCACGACCACCCACCGTAACAACACAATTCCTATAGACTCGTGAGGCTGTAATAGAATCACCGATTGGAGTCGACACAGAGAACGGCTCATGAAGCTGTTCGGGTACTATCCCAAAACTTGAAGCAATGAATGGAGTAACATAAGACAAGGAGGACCCTGGATCAATAAGGGCATAGCAATCAATAGTCCGAACAGACATGATACCTGTAACAACATCTGGAGAAGCCTCGGCATTTTGGCGGCCACTCAATGCATAGAATCGGCTAGGTCCACCCCTACCATGAGCTCCACCCCTAGCTGCACCACGCCCCGCTGATGCTGGAGTACGCGCTGATGATGTAGCAGCTGAAGAACCGGATGACTGAGCAGATCCCCTACCTATACCCTGACGGGGTGCACGACAGTCTCGTTGAATGTGACCTCTCACCCCGCACCCGAAGCACACTGGAAGGTCAAGGTAGCAAGTCTCTGTATGAAATCTCCCACACTTGGGGCATGTAGGTCTCCCCTGCTGCTGGGATCTCACCCCAGGACGACCAGACTGACGAGACCTCCTGCTGTCTGAACCAGGTCTCGAGTAACTACCCTACTAATGACTATGCACAGATGGCGGTGCACTTGCGAAGGACTAAGCTTATGACTGGGATGGCCCTGAAGACCCTCTCCTTGGAAATGATCTCCCCGAATGACCCATTGACCGGGCCCTGCTGCTACTATCTCTCTCTGTATTAATTTTCAATTTCCTGGCCTTTGTGGCTTAAGCAAACCCCACGATCCTCCCATAGTTCATGTGTGAGTGCAAAGCTGTTGTGGCGGCCTCATTCACTACCAAAGGGCTAAGGCCCTGAACAAACCGTCGAACCCGGGCATCCATGGTCGACACTAAATGAGGAGCGTACTTGGACAACCTTACGAACTCCATGTGATACTCCCAAACACTCATACTACCCTGTTTGAGAACCTCGAACTCAGTGGCATGGGCTGCCATTGCCTCAGCAGGTAAGAAGTGGTCCATAAATGCATCCACGAACTCATCCCATCCGGCCGGAGGGCTCCCTTCCTCACGGGAATCCTCCCACATTTCGAACCATGAACGTGCCGCTCCCTTCAGCCTGTAAGAGGCCAACTCTACCCCCTCTATATCTGTAGCCTTCATCACTCTGAGGGTCTTGTATATCTCATCAAGGAATTCCTGTGGGTCAGCCTCTGGATCGGTACCTGAAAATTCTGGAGGGCCAATCGCAAGAACTGGTGGACTCTGGAGCCAAAGGAATCTCCCTGTCCGCTGGAGGATGCAGGGGCATCATGGGATCTCTGGGCCTGGGCGGCCACTAACTGTGTTAACATATGAATGGCTCCCCTAAGATCTTCATTAGAGATACCGGAGCCCGAAGCGGGAACTGTATCTGAGTCAGGAACACCGGCAAGAGGAATGGTGGCATCCTCTGCCGCCGCTGGAATAGGGGCACTTGGGTTTTGAATAGATGGGCCAGGCAAATTCGGGACTGGTGGGTCATTCTCTCCCATGGCATCGGGTACATGATTAACAGCCGCACTTGGGCCGGCATTGGCCCTAAGGACGAGTCTAGCCTTCTTCTTAGGTGCCATATTCTGAAAATTTGGGAACAAGGCGCGAATTAGACACATATATTTCCACATTGCACTTTACCGCACGATATAGATTAACAAAGAAATAGGTAATTTCCTAAATGCTCGTGTAGCCCCCTACTTATATGATGTGGTCGACAACACACCTATAAGAAGGGCACTACTAGACACGGCTCCGAGACATCCTAGGACACTTTAAAACCTTAGGCTCTGATACCAAGTTTGTCACGCCCCAAATCGAGGACATGACCGGCGCCTGACCGGGTTGCCCCAGTCAAGCGGACCTAGGTGCCTTTCATTCCCACGCGTTACCCCTGTGTTGATTGTTTCTCATTAACCAAATATCTTACTAACCATGAATGATTTCACATTAAACAAATAAAACCATATGAGTGATTCATTAACAAATTTGCAGTTTTTACAACGCCTAACATAACATAATATATACATAAGACTGGAGTCCCACAGTTTACATGTCTACAGAGCCTCAAGGATACAAAAAAAGGGAATACAATACTTGCCGGTACAAGGCTCCGGCTATACCTTGCTAAACCAAAATGAAATCTAAACAAAAGTGGCATGAACCACCCAGGGGCCCCAAGGAAGAAAGGGGCTCACCAAAACGGGCAGTGGAAGGAGAAGGATACTACTGCCGATGAGCTGAAGTGCCTGCTACTGATCCACCTACAATCATAACATGAATGTAGCGTCCCCGGCAAAAGGGATGTCAGTACACTTGAATTGTACTAGTATGTATGGACAAACTTTGTCCCAAGTAAACTCAAGCCATTAAATTACATCAAAACTAATCAAGCCAGCCAACCATGTTTTCCACTTTTTTTTTCTCATTTCCGATAAGCCTCAACATAAGCACATTCAAGGTCAACAAATAGAACAACAACCAATTAACAACATAAATTGCAAGTAGTCAAACATAGGGGCAATCAGGTGCCTCCCCAGGTTGCAAACTCTCCTGCTGTGTCCTTTCACAATTTCACATCATTGATTTTTGTATCAATTTTCAATAGCGATTTCGATCGCTTTCCATCCTTATTGCCCCTGACCACCCTTATTACCTCGGCCACCCTTATCACCCCAACCCACACCTTATTTCCTCACGTTGCGGCGCGCAACACGACCCCGCCTTACGGTTTAAAACACAACAATTTCAAACAGCGCAGATAAGGTACTACACACAATTTCAACAAGTTCAAATAAGCAACTTACACATTGGTTCATGTTCTCAATTTCTTCTCAAACCAATATCAAAACCAAGTTACAAGTATTCCAAAATCAAAAATGCCCACATAATCATGTTCAACAATATACCACAATTAAGGTGTTTCAAATTCCTTCCACAATAAGCCAAATATGCCATCACAATGGTTGTTCCCAATTCTTTACCAATCTCGATTACCTTTTTATCTTTCAATTCATATTTTATACCACACCACACGTAGTTCAACATCAATCAAATGCTCAACAAGGAAATCAAAGAATTACGTAAAATTTCTCAATTTGACACATGCCAAAACAATTCGCACACATTTGGGCGATTTTACAAGAATCAAAATTAGCCATACATACCTGGTGATGATTTTTCTTCCTACTTTATGCTTACCCAAGATATCCTACTCTTGCCAACCTTGTTCTTGAAGACTCTTACTTATACTCACTTCTTTTTACTAAAAATCAAGTTCAATAATCATGCATGAGTGTAAAAATTCTATTTTCAAAAGCTATTATATGCAAACCTCTCTTTACTCAATTTAAAACTGAAAATCAAAGAAAATAGTTAGGGTTTTTACCTTGAAAAGATTGGGGAAGTTGAATCTTTGCCCTAGAATCCTTTGAACAAAGATGATTGGAACAATCTTTGAAGATTAAAGATTTCTCTCTCTAAAAACCCTCTCTTCTCTCTCTAATTTTGGCAAGATGATATGATAAAATGAAGAAGAAGTGTGTTATATTAAAGAAGAGATCGGGTCAAAATGTTACAAAAATGTGGGCCGGGGTCAATTATGCGGTGCACTATGCGACCGCAGAATCAACATGCGGTCCGCATAGTGACCGCAGAATTGCCCCAAATTTACACAGGTTCTGTTAAGGAATGCGGCCAGAATGCGGTCCGCATGTTCGATCTGCGGTCGCAAAGTGCACCGCAGATTTGACATGCGATCGCATATCGACCGCACTTTTGACACGAGTTTTGGGAAACACTCTGGAACGTTTTGCGGCAAGAATGCGGTCCGCATGTCAGATTTGCGATCGCATTCTTGACCGCATATTGGACACTTTTCGGAAAAATTAATTCTCTACATTTTTGAAACTTAAATCACTACCAAGGGTCCGAACTGCGGCGAGCAAGCTCGCCGCGAAGAATTCTACACATTCCTAACACATTATTCGGACCATGACACCACAGCTACTAGGTTTTATGCACAAAAATTTTACGGGGCCTTACACCAACACCCTGCTAGGATCTAAAATATCCAACCTTACTAGCCGATTGGCCAACGCCTGAAAATCATATGCAAATGGTCTCTCCCCAACTGGAATATACGCCAAGCTGCCCATACTAACTGCTTTTCGACTCAAAATATCGGCCGCTACATTGGCCTTCCCCGAATGATATAGAATAGTAATGTCATAATCCTTGAGCAACTCAAGACACCTTCGCTGCCTCAAATTAAGATCCTTTTGTTAGAACAAGTGTTGGAGACTACGATGATCAGTATACACCTCACAAATAGTTCCTCCGAATCTTCAAGGCATGAACTATGGAAGCTATCTCCAAATCATGAACAGGGCCGTTCTTCTCATGAGGCTTCAACTGACGAGAAGCATAAACAATAACTCTACCTCCAGCATCAACACACAACCTATCCGCACTCTCGAGGCATCACAATATATGTTATATGGACCTGAAGATGATGGTAAGGCTAACACTGGAGCTATGGTCAAAGTTGTCTTGAGCTTTCGAAAGCTCTCCTCGCACTCATCCGACCACATGAATGGTGCACCCTTCTCTATCAATCTGGTCAAAGAAGAAGAAATGGATGAAAATCCCTGGACAAACCGGTGATAATATCCTGCCAAATCAAGGAAACTCCGGGTCTCCGTAGCTGAGGACGGTCTAGGCCAACTCTGCACCGCCTCTATCTTCTTCGAGTCAACCTGAATACCATGACGAGACACCACATGACCCAGAAAAGCTACAGACTCTAGCCAAAACTTGCACTTAGAGAACTTCGCATACAATTTCTCCTCCCTCAATCTCTGCAACACAACGCTCAAATGCTGAGCATGCTCCCCCTGGCTACGATAGTACACCAGGATGTCATCAATGAACACGATCACGAAAAAATCCAGATATGGTCGGAACACGCTGTTTATCAACTGCATGAGCGCGGCTGAGGCATTGGTCAGCCCAAAAGACATCGCAAGAAACTCATAGTGCCCATATCTCATCTTGAATGTTGTCTTCATAATATCTGAATCTCTAATCTTCAGCTGATGATAGCCTGAATGAAGATCAATCTTCGAGAACACCCACGCTCCCTGGAGCTGATCAAATAAATCATCAATGCGCGATAAAGTATACTTGTTCTTCACTGTTACCTTGTTCAACTGTCAATAATCAATGTACATCCTCATTGAGCCATTTTTTTTCTTAACAAACAATACTGGTGCACCCCACGGTGATACACTAGGGCGAATGAATCCCTTATCCAAAAGATCCTGAAGCTGTTCTATCACGACCCCAACCTCGGTCGTGATGGCACCCAACACATTGCTAGGCAAGCCCGACCATATTATCCATTTTACCAACCAATTATTAATTAATACTAATTAATTAATGTTAACAGCTTGTTTTCATATCAAAGTAGTAAGTGCGAAAGTAGAAGCGAACAAAATACAGCCCAACCAATCGCGGAGTCACAAGTCTGAGCCTCTACAGATGAAATATCCTATACAAATAAAGTCTAGGCAGAATAAAAGCAACAAAATGATAAAGAGGAAGAGCTTAGGTCCTGCGGACGTCGACAGCTACCTCGAAGTCTCCTCGGGATAATAGTAACGAAGCAGCTGCGATAGCTCAACGGCCCTCACAGGTAAGTCATCTCTGAAAATAAGAACACCTATACTATTACTAAACAGTTCTAAGGGTAACCTCACAGGTAAGTCATCTCTACAGTGAATAATCCAATTTCCAGTCCACATCTGTCTCACAACGGTCCCACACTAACCTAGACCTCACTCATACTGCTGCTGCGTGCAGCCCGATCCAATATATATATAATGCTGCGGCGTGCAGCCTGCTCCAATACATATAACATTGCGGGATGCAGCCCGATCCATTTAACGTCAACGACACTCATTAGGGGTGTATACAGAATTCGGAGGGGCTCCTTCAGCACAAGCGCTATGATACTGCGGCGTGCAGTCCGATCCACATATACATCACTACGGCGTGCAGTCCGATCTGCTCCGGCGCGCAGCCCGATCCAATAATATATAACTGCGCTCACAGGGGGTGTGTGCAGATCCAATAATATATAACTGCGCTCACTGGGGGTGTGTGCAGACTCCGAAGGGACTCCTACAGCCCAAGCGCAATAATACTGCGGCGTGCAGTCCGATCCCTTATATATAGTGATGCGGCGTGTAGCCCAATCTAATATATATATAAAATACTGCGGCGTGCATCCCGATACAATATATATATAGGTATATCAATACCTCACAGCGGGTCCTCGACCCCATCTTAGTCAATATAGACTTAACCTCTCAGGCCCACTCAGCTAGAATAGGGAATCCCACCCAGGTAGTCTCTCTCAAAGTACACATCTAGTACTGGCACATGATATGCTATACATCTATGATTACGGCTGAGTGTATATGTCCAGCATGATATAAGGGTCACTTAGCTCTACAGGCTCCCCCAATACTCTACAGATCGACACAAGGCCCCAAACATGGCTACTAGCCCATTTACTCATTTATGAGCTTAATCTTAGTCATGATACACAATAATCTATCAATTGGGAAGGAAAAAGTCCAAATCCCCAGTCACAATACCACCACGCTCGTCACACAACCCGTGTTTCATCTCAGCATAGCACTGTATAGTGCAAGTACGGGGTTTCAAACCCTCAGTACATCATTTACTGCCACGACTCACCTCGAACCGATAGAAGTCCTAGCTCGCTTTGCTCTTGCCTCGCAAATCTATCTCATCGGATGCCAAATCTGCTCAAAATCAACAAGAATACATCAATATAGGCTAATTAGACATAACCCAATCGAAATAACTCGATTTACACCAAAATCAACGAAGTTTTCAAAATCTGACTTTTGGTGCGCTTCTTGAAAAATTACAAAAGTTACATTTTTGGAATCCTTATCTCAACACAAGTCCATACATATAAAGTTTATCAAAATTGGACTTCATTTGCCCATTCAAATCGATGATTTATCATAACCCAGGTTTAGGGCAAAAATCCCCCATTAATCCTCCTATTTACAGTGAAATAATTGAAAATTCTAAGATAAATTCATGTATTTAGACCATAAAACTTACCTCCAATGTTTACCCGGTGAAATCCCCTTCAAATCGCGTCACCTTGCTCTCTAAGAATTCAAAAATTGAGGATATGTGTAATGGGTTCGCGGATGAAATGTTCTGAACTTAACCCTTCTGCCAGGCATCGTTACTCTACGCGATCGCAGCCTTTGACACGCGATCGCGATGTACAATTGTTGGCAGGCTTGATTTCCTTCTACGCGATCGCGTGGTCTCAACTACGATCGCTATAACCAGCTTAACCATTCTACGCAATCGCAACACTCACACCGCGATCGCACTGCATTTCAAATCCAACCTTACGCGATCACCTGAAGGACTTTGCTATCGCAATGCACACAGCCTTCACCTTACGCGATCGCGTCCGGCACCTCGCGATCGCGAAGAGCAAAAACCCCTCAGCTCTCCGATACACTATGCGATTGCGTGGCCATTTACGCGATCGCGATGAGCAATTTACCAGCAAGTTTATTGTAGCACATCAGCTGTGCTTTTTGGCACAAAATGGTCTGTTTGGACCCCCGGATTCATCCCGAGGCCCCCGAGACCCCAACGAAAACCACCAACCTACTCCAAAACACAATACAAACTTGTTCCAATCATAAAAACACGCCCTTAAACACAGAAATCATCGAATCTAAGCAAATACAAGCCTAAGTTTCATCTAAAACTTCCGAAACCAACTTCCAATCAAAAACCCGACCAAACGATGTCCGAATGACCTAAAAATTTGCACGCATATCCAAAATCACCTAACGGATCTACTGCAACTGTCGGAATTCCATTCCGACTCCCGGATCAAACTCTCACCTACTGTTCGGATTTTGCCAAAATTCAACCTTAGCCAATTCAAGCCTAAAACTACATCGGACCTCCAAATTCAATTCTGATCGCTCTCCTAAGCCATAAATGACCTCTTGGAGCTGACCGAATCATCAGAATTCGATTCGGAGCTCTCTAACTTGCAAGTCAACATCCCGTTGACTTTTCCCAACTATTCCTTCTTCTAAGAGACTATTTGTCTCATTTGAAATCAAACTCAATCCGAATTTACTAAACTCACCAAACATACATATTGAAACATGAACAAGCATATAACGGGGAAAACAAGGTGATAACTCACATGATGACGGGCCGAGTCATCACATTCTCCCCAACTTAAGAAAACGCTCGTCCTAAAGCGGGTCAAGGAACATACCTAGACACTCAAATAAGTGAGGATATTTGATCCGCATCTCCTGCTCGATCTCCCAAGTAGCCTCCTCCACGGGCCGACCTCTCCACTGTACCTTGACTGAAGCAATGTCCTTGGACCTCAACTTTCGAACATGTCTACCTAGAATAGTCACTGGCTCCACATCATAAGATAGATCACCATCAAGCTGAATCGTACTGAAGTCCAGCACATGAGATGGATCCCCGATATACTTTCGGAGCATAGACACATGGAATACTGGATGAACACTAGACAAACTGGATGGCAAGGCCAGCTCATATGCCACCTCCCTAATCCTCCTGAGTATCTCAAAAGGACTAATGTACCTGGGACTCAGTTTTCCCTTCTTCCCAAACCGCATGACACTCTTCATGGGTGAAACCTTCAGCAATACTCTATCACCAACCATGAAAGACAGCTCTCGAACCCTACGATCCGTATAACTCTTCTGGCGTGACTGTGCTGTGCGAAGCCTCTCCTGAATCAACTTCACTCTATCTAGAGCATCCTGTACTAACTCAATCCCTATCAATCTATCCTCACCGGGCTCAAACCATCCCACGAGAGATCTACACTGTCTGCCATACAACGAGAGATCTACACTGTCTGCCATACAACGCCTCGTACGGGGCCATCTGAATACTCGACTGATAACTATTGTTGTAGGCAAACTCAGCAAGTGGCAAGAACTCATCCCATGAACCTCCAAAATCAATCACACATGCACGCAACTTATCCTCCAGGATATGAATAGTGCGCTCAGACTATCCATCTGTCTGAGGATGAAATGCGGTGCTCAACTCAACCTGCGTACCCAGCTCCCGCTGAAATGCTCTCAAGAACTGAGAAGTGAACTGAGTGCCCCTATCAGATATGATAGACACTGGGACCCCATGCAACATGACTATCTCCTGAATAAAGATCACCGCTAACCGCTCCGATGAGTAAGTAGTACATACTAGAATGAAATGTGCGGATCTGGTCAGCCGATCAACAATCACCCACAATGAATCAAACTTCCTCGAAGTCTAACGGAGCCCGGTCACAAAATCCATGGTAATCCTCTCACATTTCCACTTGGGAATAACCATACGCTGAAGAATACCGCCCGGTCTCTGATGCTCATACTTGACATGCTGGCAGTTGAGGCACCTGACTACGTGCCTAACAATATCCATCTTCATCTTTCTCCACCAGTAATGTTGTCTCAAATCCTGGTACATCTTCGCCGCACCCGGATGAACGGAGTACCGCGAGCTGTGAGCCTTCTATAATATTAACTCTCGAAGGCCATCTACATTGGGCACGCATATACGGCCCTGCATCCTCAGAATACCATCACTATCAATAGTCACATCTCTAGCATCATTGTCCAGAACTTGTCCTTAAGGACAAGCAAATGTGGATCATCATACTGATGCTATCTGATGCGATCATATAAAAAAGACCGAGAAACAACACAAGCCAATGCTCGACTCGGCTCAGAAACATCCAACCTCACTAGACGATTGGCCAGCGCCCGAACATAATATGCAAATGGCCTCTCTCCAACTGGAATATAAGCAAGGCTGCCCATACTGCCCGCCTTTCGGCTCAAAGCATCGGCCACAACATTGGCCTTCCCCAGATAGATACAATATAGTGATGTCATAGTCCTTAAGCAACTCCAGCCACCTCCGCTGTCTCAAATTAAGGTCCTTCTGTTTGAACAGATGCTGAAGACTGCGATTATCGGTATACACCTCACAAGAGACACCGTACAGGTAATGTATCCAAATCTTCAGAGTGTGAACTATGGATGCTAGCTCCAAATCATGTACAAGGTAGTTCTTCTCATGGGGCTTCAATTGACGAGAAACATAAGCAATGACCCTACCCTCCTACATCAATACACAACCAATGCCAACTCCATGAGGCATCACAATACACAGTATAAGAATCTGAAGCTGACGGCAGTATCAAGACCGGTGTTGTGGTCAATGCTGTCTTGAGCTTCTGAAAGCTCTCCTCACACTCCTCGGACCACACAAAAGGAGCACCCTTCTGAGTCAATCTAGTCAAGGGTGAAGCAATGGAAGAGAATCCCCGAATGAATCGGCGATAATACCCTGCCAATCCCAGAAAGCTACGGATCTCAGTAACTGAGGTCGGTCTGGGCAAACTCTGCATCGCCTCTATCTTCTTCAGATCCACCTGAATACCATCACTGGATACCACGTGTCCTAAGAATGCCACGTACTCGAGCCAGAACTCACACTTGGAGAACTTGGCATACAACTTCTCCTCCCGCAACCTCTTTAATACTCTACGATGCTTGGAATGCTCCTCTTGGCTAGGAGAGTATACCAGGATATCATCTATGAACATGATCACGAAAGAGTCCAAATATGGCCGAAATACATTGTTCATCAGATGCATGAACGCGGATGGGGCATTGGTCAGCCCAAAAGACATCACAAGAAACTCATAGTGCCCATACCTCGTCCTGAAGATTGTCTTCATATATCAGACTTTTTAATCTTCAGCTTGTGGTAGCCTGAACGAAGATCAATCTTCGGGAATACCCTAGCTCCTTGGAGCTGATCAAATAAATCATCAATGCGAGGCAGAGGATACTTGTTCTTCATTGTTACCCTGTTCAGCTGCCTGTAGTCAATACACATCCTCATTGAGCCATCCTACTTCCTAACAAAGAAGACCGGTGCACCTCTCGGTGACACACTCGGCCGAATGAACCCCTTATCTAGGAGTTCCTGGAGCTGCTCCCTCAATTCTTTCAGCTTAAATGGTGCCATACGATATGGATGAATAGAGATAGGCTGAGTGCCAGGCACCAAATCGATCCCAAAATCAATGTCCCTGTCCGGCGGCATGCCTGGAAGGTTTGAGGGAAATACATCAGGGAAGTCCCGCACAATGGGAACAAAATCAATACTGGGAGTCTCAGCTCCGACCTCCGGCACAAATGCCAAATAAGAAAGACATCCTTTCCTAACCATCCGTTGGGCATTGAGGAAAGATATTACCCTGCTGGTTACATAGACAATCGTGCCTCACCACTCGATCCTCTGAATGCCTAGCATAGCCAAAGTGAATGTCTTGGCATGACAGTCCAGAATAGCATGACATGGAGATAGCCAATCCATGCCCAATATAACATCAAAATCGATCATGCTGAGAAGCAATAGGTCCACTCGGGTCTCCAGACCCCTAATAGTAACTAGACAGGACTGATATACATGGTCCACAACAATGGTATCACCCACCGAGGTAGATACATGCACGGACAATGCAAGACACCCTCGGGTTGTACCCAAATGAGGAGCAAAATATGTAGATACATAAGAATAAGTAGAACCAGGATCGAACAATACTGAGGCATCTTTGTGGCAGAGTGAAATAATACCTGTAATGACAACATCAGAAGTAACTGCCTCAAATTGGCCTTGCAGAGCATAGCATCTAGCCTGTCCGCCTGATCGGCCTCCCCCTCGAGGGCGACCCCTAGCTGCCTGACCCTCACCCCTAGTTGGCGGGGCGGGTGTTGAAGTAGAAGGACCAGATGATGAGGGCTGCCCCCTCTACTGATATGGCCTGGGAAAAAAATGGGGACATTCTCTACGGATGTGCCCAAACTCTCCGCACTCGAAGCAACTCCCAGGTGTGCTGGGGGCTGGGACTGATAAGGACCCCTAGCACCGGAGTGTCCAGCTGATGAACTAGGTCAAGAAGAGCCCTGGACAGATAGGGCCTGTGAAGAACTCTGTGCTGGCATGGCATTGAGAGATGGCTGGCTTTGGTGCGAACCCCGATAACCACGGCCAAAAGACGACCCACGATTATCTGATCAGGCCTGCTGTGAAGACTTAAAAGAGCAACCTCGGCTCTGCTGACCCTGGCCTCTGGTCTGAGTGCCACTAGAACTAGCTGATCCTCGAAGCCTCTTGGCCTCCCTCTCCTCTCGCTCCCTGCGACGATCTGTCTCTATGTTGCGAGCGATATCCATCGCATCCTCATAAGTATGGCTCAAAACCCTCTCTCGGGTTATCAGAATACAGATAGGATAAATAAGGCCATCAATAAAGCATCCAATCCTCTCCCAGTCGGTAGGAACCAACCATGATGCATATTTAGATAACTCTGTGAATCTGATCTCATACTCTGATACTGACATGTCTCCCTGGCGAAGCCCCTCAAACTGTCTACGCATCTCCTCTCTCTGGGACCGAGGTACCCACTTCTCTAAGAACATAATGGAGAACTCTCGCCTTGATAATGGTGCTGCCCCTGCTAGTCTACGGCGCTCATAAGCCTCCCACCAAGCGAAGGCTGGTCCCTGAAACTGGAAGGTAGTAAAGGATACACCGCTGGACTCCAAGATCCCTGCCGTACGGAGCATCCGACGACACTTGTCCAGAAAACCTTGGGCGTCCTTGCCCGGAGCACCATTGAAAATAGGAGGTGATAATCTGCTGAACCTCTCAAGATGACGCTGCTCATCGTCGGTCATTGCTGGGACCCTATCTCCTGAACCTGAACAGCTGGCTGTAATAGGACCACTGGCTGAACTTGAGGACCCTCAGGTGTCTGCAGGCCCTGCACTGCTGGCCCTAAAGTGCGTACTGCGGGGGTCCGATGACCACCCCTGGTCCCTGATATAGATGCTGTGATGGAAGCTGATACTGCCTGTGCCAGGCCAGTTTAAATCACTAATATCTGAGCTGGGGTCTTCTGTAGACCCGGAATAACAATGGGCACAGCTGGTGCCTGAACTGGTACTGCTGGAACCTCAGCAACTGGAGGCTATGGGTCAGCTGGCTCTGCCTCAGCTGCCCTACCCCTACCACGACCACAGCCGCATCCACGGCCTCTAGTAGGTGGCAATGGTGGTCGTCCACCTCGTCCGGAAGCTCGAGTTCTCTCCATTTGTGAGAGAATGTAATATCAAAGTTCAGTTTTGAATCAACAAAATCGTACGACAAGAATTTTAAGAATTGAAACTTTCCTAAAAGGTTTGCTGCCTCCCAAGGATAAGTACAGACGTCTCCGTACTGATCCGCAAGACACTACTAAACCGGCTCATGACTCGCAAGACATAGTAACCTAGGCTCTAATACCTGCTTGTCACGACCCCAACCCCGGTCGTGCTGGCGCCCAACACATTGCTAGGCAAGCCCGACCGTATTATCCATTTTACCAATAAATTATTAATTAATACTGATTAATTAACGTTTGCAGCTTGTTTTCATATCAAAATAGTAAGTGCGAAAATAGAAGCAAACAAAATACAGCCCAACCAATCGTGGAGTCACAAGTCTGAGCCTCTACATATGAAATATCCTACACAAATCAAGTCTAGGTAGAATAAAAGCAACAAAATGATAAAGAGGAAGAGCTAAGGTCATGCTGACGTCGGCAGCTACCTCAAAGTCTCCTCGGGATAATAGTAACGAAGCAGCTGCGATAGCTCAACTGCCCTCCTGAACCTGTGAGTCTGCACAAAAGTGTAGGGGAGTGGGGTGAGTACTCAGTGAGTAATAATAATAAATGACAACTGAAAATAAGAACACATGTACTATTACTAAACAGTTCTAAGGGTAACCTCACAGGTAAGTCATTTCTACAGTGAATAATCCCATTTCCAGTCCATATATGTCTCACAATGGTCCCACACTAACCTAGACCTCACTCATACTGCTGCAGTGTGCAGCCTGATACAATATATATATATATGTGTGTGTGTGTATATATATATATATATATATAATGCTGTAGCGTGTAGCTCGCTCCAATATATATAACGCTGCGGTGTGCAGCCCGATCCGTTTAACGTCAACGGCGCTCACTGGGGGTGTATAAAGACTTCGAAGGGATCCTTCAGCCCAAGCGCTATGATACTGCGGCGCGCAGTCCGATCCACATAAACATTACTACAGCGTGTAGTCCTATCCCATATATATTGTGTTGCGGCGTGCAACCCGATCCAATATATATATAAAATACTGCAGTGTGCAGCCCGATCCAATATATATATATAGGTATATCAATACCTCACAGCGGGTCCTCGACCCCATCTCAGTCAATATAGACTTAGCCTCTCAGGCCCACTCAGCTAGAATAGAGAATCCCACCCAGGTAGTCTCTCTCAAAGTACACATCTGGTATTGGCTCATCATATGCTATACGGCTATGATTACGGCTGAGTGTATGTGTCCAGCATGATATAAGGGTCACTTAGCTCTACAGGCTCCCCTAATACTCTACAGATCAGCACAAGACCTCAAACATGGCTACTAGCCGAATTACACAGTTATGAGCTTAATCTCAGTCATGATACACAATAATATATCAATTAGGAAGGACCAAGTCCAAATCCCTAGTCACAATACCATCACGCTCATCAAACGACGCGTGTTTCATCTCAGCATAGCACTGTATAGTGCAAGTGCGGGGTTTCAAACCCTCAGTACATCATTTACTACCACCACTCACCTCGAACCGGTAGAAGTCCTCGCTCGCTTTGCGCTTGCCTTGCAAATCAATCTTCTCAGTTGCCAAATCTGCTCAAAATCAATAAAAATACGTCAATATAGGCTAATTAGACATAACCCAATCGAAATAACTCGATTTACACCAAAACCCACGAAGTTGTCAAAATCTGACTTTTGGTGCACTTCTCGAAAAATTACAGAATTTACATTTTTGGAATTCTTTTCTCAATACGAGTCCATACATATAAAGTTTATCAAAATTGGACTCTGTTTTCCCATTCAAATTGATAATTTACCATAACCTAGGCTTAGGGCAAAAATCCCCCATTAATCCTCCCATTTACAGTGAAATAATTGAAGATTCTAAGATAAAATCATGTATTTAGACCATAAAACTTACCTCCAATGTTCACCTGGTGAAATACCCTTCAAATCCCGTCACCTTACTCTCTAAGAACTTAAAAATGGAGTATATGTGTAATGGGTTCGCGGATGAAAAGTTCTGAACTTAACCCTTCTGCCAGGCATTTTTACTCTACGCGATCGCAGCCTTTGGAACGCGATCGCGATGTACAAATTTTGGCATGCTTGATTTCCTTCTACGCGATCGTGTGGACTCATCCGCGATCGTGATGACCATCTTAACCATTCTACGCAATCGCGACACTCACACCGCGATCGCACTACATTTCAAATCCAACCTTACGCGATCGCATGAAGGACCTCGCGATCGCGATGCACACAGCCATCATCTTACGCGATCGCGTCCGGCACCTCGAGATCGCGAAGTGCAAAAACACCTCAGCTCTCTGATACACTACGCGATCGCGTGGTCATTTACGCGATCGGGATGAGCAATTTACCTGCAATTTTATTGCACCACATCAGCTGTGCTTGTTGGCACAAAATGGTTCGTTTGGACCCCCGGATTCATCCCGAGGCCCCCGGAACCCCAACGAAAACCACCAACCTACTCCAAAACACAATACAAACACGCCCTTAAACATGGAAATCATCGAATCAAAGCAAATTTAAGCCTAAGTTTCATCTAAAACTTCTGAACCCAATATCCAATAAAAACCCAACCAAACGATGTCCGAATGACCTGAAAATTTGCAGGAAAATCCAAAATCACCTAACAGAGCTACTGCAACTGTCGAAATTCCATTCTGACTCCCGGATCAAAATCTCACATATCGTTCGAATTTTGCCAAAATTCAACCTTAGCCAATTCAAGCCTAAAATTACACCGGACCTCCAAATTCAATTCCGATCGCTCTCCTAAGCCACAAATGACCTTCTAAAGCTGACCGAATCATCAGAATTCGATTCCAAGCTCTCTAACTCGCAAGTCAACATCCGGTTGATACTATTCCTTCTTTTAAGAGACTATTAATCTCATTTCCAACCAAACTCAATCCGAATTGACTCAAACTTACCAAACATACATATTGAAACATGAACAAGCATATAACGGGAAAACGGGGTGATAACTCACATGATGACAGGCCGGGTCATCACATGTTCTTTCAATTTCTTCAACTCAGCTAGTGCCATACGATAAGGAGGAATAGAAATGGGCTGAGTTCCCGGCACCAAATCAATACAAAAATTGATATCCCTGTCTGGCGGCATGCCCGACAGGTTTGATGGAAACACATATGGAAAGTCCCTCACAACGGGCACAGAATCAATACTAGGAGTCTCAACTCTCGCATCCCTCACAAATGCTAAATATGACAAACACCCTTTTTTAACCATTCTCTGAGCCTTTAAGAATGAAATCACATGGCTAGGGACATAATCAGTCGAATGCCGCCACTCAATCTGAGGAATACCAGGAATAGCCAATGTAACTATCTTGGCATGACAATTCAAAATAGCATGGCACAGGGATGGCCAATCCATGCCCAAAATCATATCGAAATCCACCATACCCAGTAATAGCAGATCCACTTGGGTCTCCAGACCCCCAATAGAAATAATACAGGATGGATAGATGTGATCCACAATAATCGTATCACCCACCGGGGTGGATACATGAACATGCAAAGCAAGACTACCACATGTCGCACCCAAATGATGTGCAACATAAGAAGACAATTACGAATATATAGACCCAGGATCAAACAAAACAAAAGCATCTTTGTGACAAACTAAATTGAAACCTGTAATCACTGCATCTTAAGCAACATCATCTCTCCTATCAGGAAATGCATAGAAACGTGCTTGACCACCACTTAATCGCTCCTCACTCCTGGGGCGACCTCTAGAAGACTGACCATTCACCCCTACTAGCCTGGGATGGTGCTGAAGTAGATTGAGCTAAAGAGTAAGGCTGATCCCTCTACTGAGACCTACCCCTGCGAAGTCGAGGACACTGCCTCCTAATAAGGCCAAGCTCACCACACTCAAAACAACTGTCTGGCACTGGAGAAGGGGATTGAAGGGAACCCCTCGCTGTAGATGAACCCTAGGCTGAAGAAGAAGGTGCTAAACTCTGAGTTGGGAGGGCACTGAGTGAAGAATGGCCCTTCTGAAAACCCTGACGGCCATGGCCGAAAGAAGCCTCACTATGCTCTGGGTGATCTAATTGAGGAGGTCTAGATGAACGACCTCTTTCCTGACGAAACTTGCCACTAGATGGAGCACCACTATAACTGCCAGAACCTCGAAGCCTCTTGGCCTCCCTTTCCTCTCGCTCACAGGGACGATTCGCCTCAATAATACGTGCCTTATCCACAACCTCCTCAAAAGACGCTACCACTACTCTCTCCCTAGTCATCAAGATACGATTAGAATAATTGAGGCCATCAATGAACTTCCTGATCCTCTCCCGATCTGTCAGGATCATCCAAATAGCATGCCTAGCCAACCGTGTATACCTCAACTCGTACAGAGTCACTGTCATATCACCCTGCACTAGCCACTCAAACTGGCAGCGCAACTCCTCTCTGCGAGATGGCACATACTTTTCTAAAAAGAGATTGGAAAACTGCTGCCAAGTAAGGGGTGCTTCCCCTGTAGGCCTATGCCTCTCGAACTCCTCCCACCATATGAATGTTGGACCTGAAAACTGGAATGTAGTAAAAGAAACACCACTGGACTCAAGAATCCCTGCTATACGCAACATCCTCTAAGACTTTTCCAAGAATCCCTGGGCATCCTCGCCCTCAGTACCACTGAATGTAGGCGGCTGAAGTCAGCCAAATCTCTCTAATCAATGCTGCTCGTCGTCAGGCATCACCAAAACAACATACCCTGGGGTTGGCACACCTAGAATAGCTGGTGCAACTACCTGAGCTGGGATTGCCTCTGGCATCTGAAGTCCCTGCACAACCTGCTCTGGTGTGCGGGTTGCGGGGTTCTGATGACCACCACCGATCTGAGATGTCGCTGCTACAGTAGTAGCTGAATCTACCTAAGCCAACCCAGTGCAAACAGATAGTATCTGGGCCAATGCCTCCTAAAGGCCAAGAATAACAATAGGCACTGCCGGTGCCTGAGCGGGTGCTGTTGGAGCCTCAACCACTGGGGCTGATCCTGAATAGGGGCAACAGGTAGGTCTATTGGCAATTCCCCTGCTGCTCTACCACGACTACGACCACGGCCGCAAAAACAGCCTCTAGATGGTGGCAATGGTCGTTGTCCATCTCGTTCTGTAGCACGAGTCCTCGCCATCTGCTAGAGAACAAAATACAGAAGTTCTGTTCTCGGAACAACAAAATCACACGATAGAGTTCAAGAAGTATGAAGTGTTTCATAAAAGGTCTACAGCCTCCCAAGGATAAATACAGACATCTCCCTACCGATCCACGAGACACTACTAACCGGCTCAAGACTCATGAGGCCTTGTAACCTAGGCTCTGATACCAACTGTCACGACCCCAAAACCTGATCGTGATGGCACCCACCACATTGCTAGGCCAGCCTGACCAACCTTTCAACAATATCGAGCAACCAGCTCTCACTTTACTTTAAAAACATTAAGAATAATAAGAAAGATATAAAATCTAACATAAACTGTGACAAACATCCTAAAATAGCACAATACTCCCACAGAATCTGGGGTCACGAGTCAGGAGCCTCTACCAAGAATGTCATAATAGTACTGAATACATAAGTGTTTGACAAAATGCAAAAAATCAAGAAAAGATAACATGGAGGGTCGGGTCCTGCAGATGCCAAGCAGCTACCTCGACAATCCGTAAATGCTCTGGAGCAGCTGGAAAGCCAACCTTGTTGTGAAGTACCTGGATCTGCACACAAGGTGTAGGGAGTAGTGTGAGTACTTCCAACTCAATGGTAATAAGCACGAATAAAGACATTGAAGGTAAAAATACCCAATAAACCACTAAGAAAAGCTATGTAATAACTTTCTTTTATCCTTTTCAGCAGTATAAATAACAGATAAAGCAATAATAATTAAGATAGTGTAGCAGATATGTCTAAATACAATGCAGATGCATGAACATGACGGCTACGGCAAGTAGCCCAATTTATTTGGGTGCCCGCGCTCACTGTGGGGGTTTAGACTCCAGAGGGGCTCCTACAGCCCAAGTGCAATATCAGTGATATGCTGCGGCGTGCAGCCTGATCCACTACCAGTCTAGGTACATGCAATGCAAGCCTCACATGCACAGTAAATTATCAATTTGAAATCCTTTTTAACAGTAATAGTAGAAACCCGTGTTCGAAAATATGAGAGTTTGGAAAACCATTTTAGATAGTGTTTAACTCAGGACTGATATCAGGATAACATGATATAATCATAAAAGCAACGATAATGATCCTCACGTGATCCAAATAACTGGCTCACTGCCCAAAGATATCCACCACCATCCAAGTAGGAGGTTTACCAGCTTATTTATAGCCAATAACACAATATAATACTACACAGTCGGACTAAGCCATAGTCCCCAATCACAATCGACCGCGCACTCACAGTAGAGTACGTCTCTCGCCTCAATACAACGTCACATAGTAATATACCGGGGGTTCAAACCCTCAAGTCATCATCCATACCCTTTACTCACCTTGAACCGGCTCAAACACTAGTTCGCAATGCCCTTGCCACGAGAATCAACCTCCACGGGTGGCGAATCTGATCAAAACCAATAAGAATACATCAAAATAGGCTAAAGGAATATAATCCACTCGAAATAACTCGAATTACACCCAAAACACGAAGTTGCCAAAACCCGAGCCTCGGGCCCGCTTCTCAAAAAATTACGAAAACTACATTTTATGAATTCCGGACTCGCCACGAGTACATACATATAAAATTTATCAAAATCGAAGTTCATTTGCCCTTCAAATCATCAATTTTCAATTTTTCTTAGGCTTCAAGCAAAACCCCAATTTACACCTTATTTCCTCCAATTTTCAATGATTTAGATGAAGATTCTAGGATAAAATCATGTAATTAGACCATAAAACTTACCTGCAATCGAAATGTAGGTGAAAATCTCTTAATCCCTCGTCCACTAGCTTTAAAACTTGCCCAACAATGGTGAAAATATTAAACCCTCGTGTCTAATATAACATATAACTATTCTGCCCATCCAAATAATTCCTTCATCGCATTCGTGACATAGCCCATGTGAACGTGATCGGCAAATTTTTAAAACTTAAAATACTTCTACGCGAACGCGTCCTTCAGCTCGCAATCGCGATGCACAAGATCCTGGACTCACGCGAACGCCGCACAACCCTCGCGATCGCGTAAGAGAAAAATCACTGACTCATAAACCTTCTTCGTGAATGCGTTATTCACCTCGCGAACGCGGACCTCAAGCTTCCTTCCTCTACGCATTCTCATCACAGCCTTTGTGAATGCGTAGGCCAAAAACCTCACACCCTCTTTCCTTCTACGCGTTCACGTTCATCACCACGCGAACGCGATGGGTTATTTTCTTGCAATTCTATGATAGCAAATCTGATCTATTCATCATCACAAAATGGTCCGATTGACCCCCGGAATCACCCCCGAGGCCCCCTGTACCTCAACCAAAACTTTAAACTTACTCCAAAACACAATAAGAACTTGTTCCAAGAATAAAAACACATCATTAAACACAAAATCATCAAATTAAGGCGGATTCAAGCCTAAGTTTCAACAAAAACTTCCGAAACCTATATTCCATAAAACACCTGACCAAATGATGTCCGAATGACCTAAATATTTGCATACATATCCAAAATCACGTAAAGAAGCTACTGCAGTTGTTGGAATTCCATTACGGCTCCTAGATCAAAATCTCACCTATTAACCAAATATCGCCAAAATTCTAACTTTGCCAATTCAAACCTATTTGTACACCGGACCTCCAAATTCAATTCCGATCGCTCCCCTAAGCACAAATCACCTCCCAAAGCTAACCGAACCACCAGAATTTACCTCCAATCTCTCTAACCATATGGTCAACTTCATGTTGACTTTTCTAAAACAAGCTTCATTCTAAGAGGCTATATGCCTTATTTTCAACCAGATTCAATCCAAATTCACCCGATAGACTCTAATACAGATATAGAAACATGAAACAATATTATAAGAAGGAAACGGGGAGGTAAATCTCATGAAGACGGGCCGGGTCATCACAATATTGGAGTCAATAAAAGATAAGGTTCGTAGTAGTAGAGAGATGTACCGATATGGTGGTTTGCCTTTGGCATTTTAGTGTTGATTTTATGAATGCTATCCCTATACTTGCAAAAACCTCGCTTACTAGATTCGAGATCTTGTGCCACACATACTAAACTGGTCTGTAAAGAAGAAGGTGATCTTTAAAAGGGTGAGAAAATAATTTTTTCTTTAAGTCTGGAGCGGGTAAAAGATATTTTTGTTTAGTTTACAATATTTTGTTTCAATACATATGAATTTACTTCTCATACATAAATTATACATTTCTGATACATAAATTATATATTTTTAATACATAAATTATTTATTTCTGATACATATTTTATACCTTTAATATACATAGTATCAATTAACCTTTTGATGTGTAGTTTTTACAAATAATATATTGGTTGTCTTTTGTTATTTTAGAATTTCATGATTTCTAAGTTTTTGTTTTAATTTTTAGTTGGTTGGTAACATTTCCCCAACAAATATTGAATAAATAAGGCTTGAATTGCATGATTTTGTCCCGGTATATGAGGATAAAAATGAGATGTATATCGAATCTGGAGTTGTCGCTAAAGTTAATCAAAGAGATAATATTGATGATTTCAACACTCGACTTAAAAAAAAAATTCTAAGAGGCACCCCAAAATAAGTTGGAATCATAACCTATAAACAATGAGAATCCGGATCCACAACCTAGTAACTTGAGTTCAAGCGAGAATGAGTTGAAACTTCTGAGTAGTGAAATCAATAAAGTACAGTTCTATTTTGGCTTTGAGCAGTTCTGACAAATTAATTTACATTCGGTTTTACCTTTTCTTTTATAGGTAAACAATAAGGTTTTGTCTATGTAGAAGTTAATGATTTCCTCATTTGTAAAGATTTTTAAATATTTAGGTTAATGCGGTGCTTTAAAGGTATTCTCATGACTATGCTTATCTATTACTTTTACCTGTTATTTTAAGCTTTACAACTTTTTGTATATTTTTTCTAAACAGGGTGATAGAAAAGATGACAACCATCATGATAGTCATGGCCGTCATGATACTAGTGATATTCAAAATGATTATTTTGGCAATAAGGAAGTTATAGAAAATACTCTTGATAGCGACAAAGTTATGAAGAAAAATATTGGCAGTGAGGAAGTTGAAAAGAAAAAAGTTAGTAATAAGGTAAGTTTAGAGCAAACTGTTGATGTTATGGAGGGTGTGATGAATGATTCTACAGAAGCTGATAAAAGTAATGAAGGAGTTGATGATGATGAAGCCATGATTGAGTATGCCGAGCTTGAAATCACTGCAATCACCCAGAAATTTTGTGACAAAAATGATGTAGATGGTGATAATGTAGTTAATATTGCATAAGTTAAAAAAAATACTGCTAATATGGGAGGGGGGGTTAGGTGGTCTGTATAAGTTGTTGGTAAAAATAGTTGTGAGGGAGTGGGTGAGGATAATGGGTGGACTGGTAATGCTGAGGATCAAATAATTGCAATCACCCAAAAGTATTTCGATCAAATTATTGTACATGTTGATTGCTTAGGAGTGAAAAAATATCCATCTACTATGCTGGAAGATTGTATGGTTGTTGTTGATCATTACACACCTGAAATGATCCTTAGAGAATGGAAACCAACACGAGTCATGAAGTTACTACATAGGAACACATTTGACTCTGATGGCACCATCCAAAGTTCTCAAAATAAGCAAACTAAGTCAAAGAAGTCCATTTTTCATAAATAAGCCAAATAAGTCCATCTTCACTATAAAGTATCTTTTTCAGAAAAATATTGACAATCCTATTAATTTCAGAATATTATGTAAGTGGATCACTTTAATCAATAGAGGATTATGGACTAATGCACCGTATTTTATGTTTCAATTTCGTCTTTTTCTTTTTTTTTTCTTTGTTTATTTTTCATGTTTCGTGTTATGAATCATATTCTTTTATCGTGATTCATCGGGGGCGGTGTTTCTACATAGATTAAAAATAATAGACTATAATCTCATATTTTAGTAGACTATAATTTCATATTTTAGTCGATTATTACATTTTAATTTACTGCACTTTAGTTGAGTTTGAGCTTTAATCGCTAGTATTTTTACTAATTGTATGTTTTATGTTTTGTAGGAGAGATTCCGAGCCATGTAGATGTTATGGAATGAATTCAAGTGATTTAGATATTTGAAGTCTGATAAAACACCTAAGGAATTAAGACATTATCGTGTTCGAAGATCAGCAGATGATAGTTTAGAACAAATGAAGAATCGAGCAGGCATATTGCGCACTATCTAGTAAAATACACATAACTTTTCTCTTCAAACTCCGTTTGGTCTCTAAAATATATGGTTGAAAATATAATTAAAAGGGATATAATTTTCATGTTTTACGTGTTTTTAAATACCTAATAGGTGAAAAGTGCGGGGCAAGTACGCGGCAACACACTAACCGCGCATATAGGACATAATAGTGTGAAAAGTGAGCGCCCAAGTGCACGGGCACATTTCCAGGTGTGCATCCACGCACGTTCAGTCCGGGAAAAGTGTCATTTTTCGCGTAGGAGAAGGTGTAAGTATTTGGGCCCCACCATATTTGGTATATATACATGTAAAAATGGTATGAGGACTTTTGATATAATTTAGCCCAAAGGAGGCTAAGGAGAAGGTGGGAAAGGAAGAGCACAAGGAATCCATCATTCAATCCCAATTCAAGACAAGGGTATGTATTATTTTATGTTTTTCTTTACTTTAAACATACTTGTGATGAATTATTCCATATCTATGAAGTAGTTCTCTTTAGGATTTTATGGATTTAGTGTATTGATACTAGTTTATGGATAATTAACTCTAGTTTTATGTATTATATTATTTTGGATGTTTTAATCTTTGCGTCTCTTTTCACTTGTTAATGTAATCGAGAGAGGCATAACTTGTGATATTTTTTCATTATATTTTATTGGTTGAAGTGATTAATTCTTCTCAGTAATTGAAAGAGGCTAGTTGAATTGTTGATAAAACTTAGCTAGGAGGATAATCGAGATAGGTTCTCCTAAAGACCAAACCGCTATACAAATTCGTGCATATCTTCACCGATCTTAAATTAGTTCATCTCGTGAGGTTGCGACTTAATTGGGAGAGGAGTTTCTACTGAACAATTGAATTAATAATCAAGTGAATTCGAGAGACTCACTTGTGTGAGCACATGATTTTTGCCTCACACGTATCACTCCCAAAGAATTCAAAACAAAATAATTTTTCCTTTGTGTGCAATTTTGTGAATTTCTGTGCTATTGTTTGCAATTATGCGTGTATGTTTATTTGTTTAATAAATAAAAAATACAAAAATAGGTTGCAAATGCAATAGGTTTTAGTTTTACAATTCTTGAATTGAGTAGTAAATTACTTATTATACAAAAATAAAAAATAAAATATGTAAATGTATTTTTCGCATTGTTAGTATTTAATGTCAAATTGTGTAATTTTCTTTTAAATTTAGTATTTAATTGTATTTGTGATAATTATTATTTAGAATTAATTAGTATTTTAAGTTAAGTTGGGTTTTGTAAATTAATTTAGGATTTTTGGTTTTTAAAATTAATTTAGGAAGAAAATGAAAGGAGAAGCTAATAAAAGGAAGGGAGCTAAAATTGGGCCAGATTTCCCTGGCCCAACAAATTTGGACCAAATCCTCAGCCCAAAACTAAAAACCAGTCTCAAATCCCATATTAAAATCGGCCCAGACCCACCCTGTCCAATCACTCTTCAGCCCCCGGCCAAACGGCGTCATTTCAAGCGTCTCAATCTAAACCGTTGATTGTCTTCAATATAATGGTTAATATTCCTCCATGAAACCCGACCTTGACCCAAACTTTTAAACACCTGATCCACCCCGGCACCCCATCAAACAAAACGATCCCATTTTAATTAATGATTCGATCATAACATTTGGATGAAATCCAACAGCCCTGATTGATCCTACAGTTTCAATATACCAAATCCCTCACCCTCATCTCACAGCCCACCCTGATATCACTTGTCATGACCCAAAAACCACTAAGGGTCTTGGTGGTGCCGGAAACCTCTGTCAGGCCAGCCAACTAACTCATCAATTAATTCCTCTTTTAATACTTTTGAAAATCCAAAGTTTTTCCTTCCATTTTTATAAATAAAAGTTCACTACTAAATTCAAATTTAAATAATAATAGTTAGAACAAATCCGTTGTAAACATCCCAGAAATCTGGTGTCACAAGTACATGAGCGACTACTGACAAGAGAAATAAAATACAACATCCGCCAGAAATACAGTGGGCGGAAAGTAAATACTGTACATTAGAAGGAACTACTCTAGCTGCGGTTGCCTCAATGATGCAGCTCACCTAGTCCCAGCGTCGTCCATGTTGCTACACCCAATAGGCTGCTAGAGGTGTATATATACCTGTGCAACAAAAAATGCACAGAAGTGTAGTATGAGTACGTAATTGACGTGTAGTCAATGAGTATCCTGCCTAATCCCGAAGGGGTAGAGACGAGATGGCCAATTCCGACACTCACGAGAGGTCAATTAATAATATTCTATACGTCCGAGGAAAATCATGGATTTATATAGAAGTTCAAGTTGTGAAGCCAGAAGCCAGAAAACAGGTAAACACCTCCAATAATAAATTAAGGGCTTCCAAGATTTATTCTTTATTATTTAATCACTTTATATCAAGCCACGTAGGGCTAGTTCCACATTTACAAATTTCCAAGTAATAGTTAAACATGCGCAAATCACGTCGACGTCGACGACCCGCTCCAACAGAATGTAAATTGTGCACTACCGAGGGTCGAGCGATATGAACCATAGATGCATCTATTATCACCGAGGCGTTCGGCCCATTCCATAATTAAACACATATCCTGCTCGCGAATCATCCATGCGACGCAGGCACACATAAAGTACATGCTCAATCAGTCAAATAAGAACTTATTGGGGAATATTTATTCAAATAAAATCAATTCTCTGTTCACCATTTAAGAGATGAAGTTTAATTCTTTTAGAAATTTACTTACTAATTCGATGTGAGTTAAGAAATTCAAGCTACCAAGGTGTTCACAATTAATCCACGTACATATGCTTTTGGGTCTTAACTATCCGGACAATAGCATAATAGTAGCTACGCACAGACTCTCGTCACCTCGTGCATACGTAGCCCCCAGAAATAGGAGCACATAATCAATTACTTCACCTATGGGGTTAATTCCCCCTCACAAGATTAGAAAAGAGACTTACTTCGCTCCAAAGGTCCAATAACTGCATTCCACATTCTTCTGAAAGCTTGAACCAACGCAAAAATGCTCCAAAACAATCCAAATAACGGCAAACTAATAAGAATATATGCAAATACTTTCTAACGATCCTTATCTCGCCACGAGTCTATACGTACCAAATTCACAAAAATTAGAATTTGTTTGACCCGTCAAATCACCATTTTATAATTTCAATCTCAAGCCCTCATGTCATATGATTTGGCTATGTTTTTATGGATTTTTAGGACGATTCTTCAAAAGAATCATGTATTTAACTCATAAAACTTACCTCCAATTGATCTTAGTTGAAACTCTCCTTCAATCCCCGTCCAAAAGCTCTCCAAATTGACTTAAAATGGTGGAGAAATGGCCATTTTCGGGACTTAAAGTTTTTGCCCAGGCCGAATTTCTGCTTATGCCGACAATTTTCCGCTTATGTGGACCTTTCCGCTTATGCAGATATTTTTCGCATATGCAAGACTGCTTTTGCGGTTCTATTTCCACTTTTGTGGTCCCACATCCACGGTCAGTATCCGCTTATGTGATTCTGACAGCAACTAGATTCCCCCGACATGGAAATGATCATAACTCCATCATACGATGTCCAGATTCGACGATTCTTTTTGCTATGGTTCCAAAATTTTGATACGGATCTAATGGTTCAAACAAAACAGAATTTGGAGCTCATTTGCTTAATATGGTACCCCTTTATGTTGAAAGATGCAACGTTAAAATATCAAATAAGAGCGTGATCACAACCCGAAACATATCTGAGGCCCCCGGGACCCCGACCAATAATATCAACTAGTCCTAAAACACATTACGGACTTTCTTGAGGCCTCAAATCACATCAAACAACGCTGAAATCATGAATTACACCTCAATTCAAGCTGGAAGGACTTTGAAGTTTCCAACTTCTATTTTCGATGCCGAAACCTATCAAATCACGTCCGATTGACTTCAAATTTTGCAAATAAGTCCAAAATGACATAACGAGGCTATAGAAATTTTCAGAATTCCATTTCTACCCCAATATCAAAATGTCCACTTTCGGTCAAACTTCTCCAAAACCTTCAAAATTTATATCTTTAGCCAAAGGACTTCGAAATGACCTACGGACCTCCAAATTCACTTCCGATCGCGCTCCCAACTCCAGAATCACCATACGGAGCTACTCCTAGTCTCGGAATCCCAGAAGGACATTAATAACACTGAAATACACTTTATTCCAAATTGATGCAATTTATTCTAAAATGCTAACTTCCATAATAGGCGCCAAAATGCTCCCTGGTCATCCAAAACCCAATCTGGGCATACACCCAAGTCTGAAATCCTCATACGAACCTGCTGGACCCTTTGGATCCCAATTCCGACGTCATTTACCCAAAATTCCAATCCTAGTTCATTTCTTAAACTTTAAACTTTCAAAATGAGAATTCTCCTTCCAATTCCACTATAAAGATACCGAAATTCAATTCCGACCACGCGTACAAGTCTATATATCTAAAATGAAGCTGCTTATGGCCTCAGACTATTGAAGGATGCATTAGAGCTCAAAACGACCGGTTGGGTCATTACATCACTCATCTCTCTCGTCTCTTCAGAGACCCACTTCCCCTCCACCATCCACCGCCCCAACTCCGCCTACCGAAAATTGCCTTACGACGGTTTCAGTGATCCAAACAACCCCAAAATTACACCATAGCCTCCCCTTAACCTCCCCATCCTCGATTCACTATCACTTTCCCTCGAATCCAGACCAAGCTCCTCGAATCTTTGATAAAAAATCAAACCCAAAACCCTAATTTACCCAATTAGTCCCAAATCAACACCTGATAACTACCAGGACTCCCTCTTTCAGGACCCAAAATCCACTAAGGATCGTGGCTGACACCTATGTCAGGCAAGCCAACTAAATTATCAGTTAAATCACCTTTCAATACTTTTGAAAATTGAATGTTTTTCCTTCTATTTTTCATAAATAAAAGATCACTACTTGAATTTCAAATTTGAATAATAACAATTAGTACAAATCTATTAAAACCCATCCCAGAAACCCGATGTCACAAGTGCATGAGCGACTAATGATAAGTAAAATAAAATACAACATCTGTTTGAAATATAGTGGACATGGAAGAAATAATAAAAGTGCAGAAAGGAACTACACTAGCTGCGGGTCACCTCGCAAATTGCTGCTCACCTAGTTCCAGAATTATCCATGCGGCTACCCCCAGTAGGCTGCTAGAATTATATATGTACATGTGCAACAAAAAATGCACAGAAGTGAAGTATGAGTACGTAATCAACGTGTACTCAGTGGGTATCCTGCCTAATCCCGAAGGGGTAGAGATGAGATAGCCAACTCCGACACTCACTAGAGGTCAATTAGCAATATTTTATAAGTGCGAGGATAATCATGGATTTGTATAGAAGTTCTAATTGTGGAACCAGAAAAACAGGTAAAACCCTTCAACAATAAACCAGGGGATTGTAAAGTTTGGTCTTTATTATCATTTCAATTTATATCAAGCCACGTAGGGCCAATTCCACATTTACAGTTTTCAAGTAACAGATAAACATGTGCAAATTACATCGAGGCGACGGCCCGCTCCAACAGGAATGTAAACTGTGCACTACCGAGGGTCAAGCGACACGAACCATAGATGCATCTATTCTCACCAAGGCATTCAGCTTGTTCCATATTTAAACACATGTCCTGCTCGCAAATCATCCATGTGACGCAGGTACACATAGAATACATGCTCAAGTAGGAAATTAAGAGTTTATCGAGGATAATCATCCAAATAGACAAATTTCTCTTTTTAACATTTATGGGAAAATTAATATTAAATGTCTTTTTAAATTCCTTTACCAATTCAAGATGATTTAAACAATTCAACTATCCATTGGGTTCACAGTAATCCAAGTATAACATGCTTCTTGGGTCCTAGACTACCCGAACAATAGCATAATAATAGCTATGCACGGACTCTCGTCACCTCATGCGTACGTAGCCCACACAAATAGGAGCACATAACCAATTTAACTCACCTATGGGGTAATTTCCCCCTCACAAGATTAGAAAGGAGACTCGCCTCGCTCCGGAGACTCATAACCGACATTCTACATTCTTCCGAAGGCTTGAACCGACACACAATGCACCAAACTAGACAAATAACGACAAACTAATGAGAACATGCTCAGTTACTTGTTAGAAATTCAAATTATACAGATTCCCAACTATGCTTAGTGAAATGACCAAAATACCCTCGGGCCTACGTGCTCGAAATCCAAAATTTTTCAAAGATAAGGATTACCCATAACCTAGGAACTCAAATATATAATTTTCTCTTATTTCCACACTCAAAATCATGCTAAAAATCCAAGATTTCTAATTCCCTAGGTTTTCAACCAAAACCCCAAATCTACACTAATGTTCATGCTTAAATCCATAGATAATTGATATATTTAACTCAAAAGTGATAGAAGATAACTTACCTTAACAATGATGACAAAAATCGTCTCTAGAAGCTCCCCAAAAATCTCCCAAGCCATGAAGAAAGGGAAGAAATGAACTCAACCCACGATTTCAATCAACCCCACCGCACCAGTCATTTCTGCACCTGTGGAGCCTGGACCGCTTCTGCGTTTCTGCTGGTGCAGTCTGTAGCCGCTTCTGCGATCAGCCCCTGGCCGCCTCCTTTCGCTTCTGCGATCATCACCTCCGCAGATGCGGTCCCGCTTATACGGAACCTTGACCGCATTTGCGGTCCACGAGCCCTCATTCAAATCTGCTTCTGCTGCTTCCTTTACCACTTTTGTGGGGCCGCTTCTGCGGTCCCCTTTCCGCAGAAGTAGAAATACCAGCAACCAACACCTCAGCCTTCCAAAAAATCCCATTTTTTTGATCCGTTAACCACCCGTAATTCACCCGAGGTCCCCGGGACCCCAACCAATCATACCAACTAGTCCCGAAACACATTACGGACTTGATCGAAGCTTCAAATCATATCAACCAATTCCAAAATAATGAATTACACCCCAATTCAAGCTTTATGGACTTTAGAATTTCAACTTTCATTTCCGATGTTTAAACCTATCAAATCACGTTCGATTGACCTCAAATTTTGCACACAAATTATATTTGACATTATCGACCTACTCCAACTTTCAGAATTAGATACCGACCCCGATATCAAAAAGTCAATTGCTGGTTAAACTTCCCAAAAACCTTCAAATTTCTATCTCTAGCCAAATGGCTTCAAAATGACCTACGAGCCTCCGAATTCACTTCCGATCGAGCTCCCAATTATAGAATCACCATACGGAGCTACTCCTAGTCTCGAAATCCTAAACGGACATCGATATCACTAAAATGCTCTTCAAGACAAACTTATAAAATTCCTTCTAAAATGCTAACTTCCACATTAGGCGCCAAACGCTCCCGGGTCATCCAAAACCTGATTCGGGCATACGCCCAAGTTCAAAATCATCATACGAACCTGCTGGAACCTTCAGATCCGGATTTCGAGGTCGTTTACTCAAAATTCCAACCCTAGCTCATTCTTTTAACTTTAAGTTTCCGAAATAAGAATTCTCTTTCGAAATCAACTCCGGACTTCCCAAAATTCAATCTCGACCACGCGTACAAGTCATAATACTTGAAATGAAGCTGTTCACGACCTTTAACTACTGAACGTAGCTGTAGGACTCAAAATCATGGTCGGGTTATTACATTCTCTCGCACTTAAACACACGTTTGTCCTCGAACATGCTGAGAACTGTACTGGAGTGGTCTGTAATCGGTGTTTAACTTCACGTGCACCTTCCCGTTCTACCACAACTTAGCTGAGCACATTAGCTCAATAAATTCTGAAGATATTCCCTTTTATTCAAGCAATTAGCCTTAAAGCCCAATTCCAACATTCAGAATCCTATGCTAGGCCTGTTTCCAACATACGATCACCACATCGATCACTACACGCTGTACTCAAACATGAATGCATAACTTTGCTGACTTCTTACCTTGCAACACTAAATCCACTGGACCAAAACAATATTCTCTAATCAACTTAGCCAAACTTCAACAAATCAGATGCTCCCACTGCACCTCATGCCACACGCAAGTCTTACTCTAACTCTTACAATACCGCCACGATGGATGAGATGTGCCGAAATTCATAATCAACTGCCCAGTCAACCAATCCTTAAGTCTGTACTTTTGACAAGAAACATCACCACATTCTGGATTAAATAATGATCTTTGCTCCATAATATACTTCATATAATCAGATTACACTGATCCTAAACCCCAGAATCTCGTCTCACCCAGTACAAATTACTCAAGCAATAAGCCACCTCGTACACAATCAAAAGTCCCATACGATGATACCATGTGCCAATAGGCCACCATTCCGAACATAACACAAGCAGGAAATCGAACACGGGAAGGAATTACCCAAACCCCGCAAAAGTGAAACACACAAAAATAGCATATAGAAACCAGACTCGATATCACACTGTTGCGGAGTGCAACCCGATCCAAATAACATACCTATGGTGGCGTACCACCCGATCCACACATAGAACTCATATAAGGAGATTGCAATTAAGCTAAATATGCTCAGTACAATAGAAATATTGAATTCCAATCGCAAGCACGCTAAGTGCATAATACCATCCCTGAGAAAACACATAGTGCTATAGGCTATAAAACTCAAGAAAAATGGAGGTGCGATACAAGATCTGAATTGCAAGAGCCATTCTGATCACATAACATCATCGCCACGCGGAACCTTAACACATAAGAATTTTACTAAGCCGTCTCACAACTCATACGGCGCAATACATCATTACTTGAAATAGCTAATGATAACACCCCGATTGTTCCTCCATAAGGAACGCTTGCTGAATCGAACACCACTGGCCTGATATAAAGCCCTGTTCAAATATAAATTAATCCACTGATCTCAAGCCAAATTTTTGATTGCACCAACTTGGCTAATAACCTTTAAAAGGTCCATAGTAACTCTCTTTGCCTCATCACACATAAGAACAACCATCATAACCGTAGCAACATCCTCAGTTCATAACCGAATTAACAAAGTGTCAGACATAAATTCTCAAATAAATAATATTACCACAATCCTCATACTTGGTTTAATCTTTAGTCAAGTGACTACATGCCACACATATACAATCTTCCTGTGGGTCACGCTCCCAGAACCTTTCGAAATAAAAAAATGGTATGCACATCTAGACCACCGAACATACTAATCCTGAAAAGTGATCAAGAATCCTTAACCAGGATGCAAAGCCTCTTTCACAACACATCTCTCTCAGGGGACGCTGAAGACAATACCAATTTAATTTAATCATTCAACCCTTTCCTTGCTCATCCGATCCCGTGGCATCCTTGCCAACAACAAACTGAATCCTTGACCCTCACTTCAAATTTTCATACCTCTCACCGTACCTGACGTGCCATTATACGATTGAACACAATTTTTCATCATAACCCCAAAATCATTAATATTTTAACACTTCATCATATACAAACTTTTCACTTAACTCACTTCAGGAGAATCATAGCAACACACAGGTAAATTCCCATAACCGTAGGATATGCCAATCTCAAGTAGTGGTCCAAGCCACCATAGCCCTTCCAAAATCTGCTTCCACATAACAAGCCATAACAGAAGAATGCATCAGAATAACATCAATTACGGCGGCCGACAGTCCTCACACTTACCGCCATAAACCATACGCATAGCTTGATCACACAGAATGAACTGATCGATGTCCCCAATGTTCCAATTGAACTATCGCTAATCAGTCTACATTCTTCCCTTTTATCCTTGTCTGCCTTAGAAATAATGGTAACTTCATTCAACACTTAGCATACTCCATGTACACTTACCCGGAGTGTCCTTGAATCACGAGAGTAGGCTGTCTCAATTTCCACAAACTATTTCATATCTCTCAAATGCTACACCACAAGTCAAAAATATCATAGGACATTCTGGGCACCTTCTCATAAGCTGCTACAAAGCTTGATTCTTAACTGTACTCATAGGCTCAAAATTATTACGCACCACACCTTAATTTCTAAATTCACTAGGACCGTTATTGAGAGCCACCCGCTCTAACTTGGTCCCGAATATAATTCAATCCATAAATCTTATAACACACAAATACACTCTCGGTGAAGCACCCGACGAAATCACTTTCTTTGAAACCTGTATCCATAAAAGGCATAAATCCTGAACCTTTTTCCAATTCCGAACATGAGCCAATAAGGCCAACCATCGCATGCCTCCAACAATGCATTGCTCGAATTACCACTTATGGTCTTTCCTCATAGCTAAAATAATCCATCTATATGCTAATAACCAGAAATCACACAAGTAGTTAATCATACAACCCAATCATAAGCGGTGATACTCTCCCACTTAGCTTGAAGCCATCATTTTATAATTCTTGAGTTCGCCTGACCTTTTTACCTCTTATTGACTTAACCTCGCACCACCAATTATCAAAATTTCTCAGAATCTTCCTGTAAACCCCCCCCCCCCTTTGAACTCTAAATCATCAACCACATTCACACAACTGATCTCTTTACTGCATCAGTGATTGTATTCCTTGCAGAAGCTTCGCCAACCACACGACCGCTAACTAGCTCATAAGAAAAAACACACATAAGGGAATCACCTCCCGACATCTTCCCATGCCACTGCACGAGGTATATTCACTATGACACAATAGCCCATCCTGACTTAAAGATCACCTTCTAGCTGCACAAATCCATTCGTCCCTCGTGGACATCTATGAAATATGCGGCAACATCCTTCCAATTCAAGTTTATGCTGCACCCTTCTCCATTGCAGGCAACTCATTTCCGCCATGTCAATCTTCTGCCTCTTAATAGCCCATACTTCAAGTCACACCCACAAACTTCAATCACCAATCTTTAAAATCCCCAACTCGATCCAAACTCTCTTTAAGGAGCATAGTCATCCTACTACCAAGCCCATACACAACACCCGCCACTCTCCCACTTTGGTGAAACTCATCTCTTTAATCGACCACTCGATCTTGCCCCTCATACTTGGCCTTCTAGTAGTTTTAAACATCGCCTGCCATTTCCCACATGTCCTTCCTCATACATTGTTTCTCAATTGTTGCCTTAAATAAAATCTATCTTCGCGGCACTTGAATCCACCATTGCTACTAACTTTAAACATTTTCAAGGGTCATCTTTATCGATCACCATGCGATATCTGACAGCTGTATTTCCAATATTATTTCACAATATCTTGCCTTAAAGGCAAATTGTAGCAGATTTATAACACCAACAAACTTAGTACATTCAATCGGGACCATAACACCCTCTCATAAAAGAAATCTCAACCATGCTTGCAAATACCAAGCCTCATTACTTCCACCAGCGCACACCTGACCATTCTTAGTCCGACTGCCTTTTCCCCTATCAGGAATAAAATATTGTATTCATTTGATTACACACTGACTAAACCTCCCTTCAATTCATTCACTACCCTGACAGGTGGGCAAACACCCTACCATAACAACAACACTGCGGAATAATCGCTCATAATCATTCTGGAAACATGTGCCTAGCCTTAAGGCTATTAGAAGTTCAGTTACTCGGCTGAAACAATAGAATATCCCTCCAAAGTGCGACTATAATATTCCAATGAACTATACCGAAAAAATCATCCCGCACCACATTTGTAGTGCTATTACAATCCTTCAATTTTTTATTTATTGCAAGCGCTCGCGTAAGATTGAGTAGGAAGAAATCAAAGGCATAAGCTTCAAAGGAATCAAACCGCACAAAAAGGAAATCAAGAAGGGAAGTACTCCTAACAGCCTTGTAGCCTCCCGAGGATAAGTACAGACGTCTCTGTATCGAACCGCGAGACTCTACTAGACTTGCTCATGACTCGTGAGACCGACAGGAACCTAGTGCTCTGAGACCATGTTGTCACAACCCAAAAACCACTAAGGATCGTAATGGCGTCGGACACCTCTGTCAGGCAAGCCAACTAAATTATCAATTAAATCCTCTTTTAATAATTTTGATAATATAAGGTTTTTCCTTCTATTTTTCATAAATAAAAGATCACTACTTTAATTTCAAATTTAAATAATAACAATTAGTACAAATCCGTTGAAACTCATCCCAGAAATCTGGTGTTACAAGTGCATGAGCGACTAATGATAAGTAAAATAAAATACAACATCTATCTGAAATACAATGGACAGGAAATAAATAATAAAAGTGCAGAAAGGAACTATACTAGCTGTGGGTCGTCTCGCAAATTGCAGCTCACATAGTTCCAGAATTATTCATGCGGCTACGCGCAGTAGGCTGCTATAATTATATATGTACTTGTGCAATAAAAATGCAAATAAGTGTAGTATGAGTACATAATCAACATGCACTCAGTAAGTATCCCGCCTAATCCCGAATGGGTAGAAACGATATAGCCAACTCCGACACTCACTAGAGGTCAATTAGCAGTATTCTATAAGTGCGAGAATAATCATGGATTCGTATAGAAATTCTTATTGTGGGAACATAAAAACAGGTAAACACCTTCAATAATAAACTAAGGGTTTCTAAAGTTTGTTCTTTATTATCTTATCAGTTTATATCAAGCCACGTATGGCTAATTCCACATTTACAGTTTTTAAGTAACATATAAACATACGCAAATTACACCGAGGCGACAACCTGCTCCCACAAGGATGTAAACTATGCACTTTTGAGGGTCGAGCGACACGAACCATAGATGCATCTATTCTCACCCAGGCGTTCGGCCTGTTCCATAATTAAACACATATTCTTCTCGCGAATCATCCATGGGACACATGCACACATAAAATACATGCTCAAGTAGAAAATTAAGAGTTTATCGAGGACAATCATCCAAATAGACAAATTTCTCTTTTTAACATTTCAGGGAAAATTAATATTAGATCTCTTTTTAAATTCTTTTACCAATTCAAGGTGATTTAAACAATTCAACTATCAATGGTTTCACAGTAATCCAAGTATAACATGTTTCTTGGGTCCTAGACTACCCGAACAATAGCATAATAGTAGCTATGCATACACTCCCATCACCTCGTGCATATGTAGCTCCCACAAAAAGGAACACATAACCAATTCAACTCACCTATGGGGTAAATTCCCCCTCACAAGATTAGAAATGAGACTCACCTCACTCCAAAGACTCATACCAGGCATTCTACATTCTTCCGAAGGCTTGAACCGACACACAATGCACCAAAACTTGCCAAATAACAACAAACTAATGAGAACATGCTCAATTACTTGTTAGAAATTCAAATTATACATATTCCCAACTATGCTTAGAGAAATGACCAAAATACCCTCGAGCCTACAAGCCCGAAATCCAAAAAATTTCGAAGATAAAGATTATCCATAACCTTAGGTCAAATATATAATTTCCTTTTATTTCTATACTGAAAATCGTGCTTAAAATCCAAGATTTCTAATTCCCTAGGTTTTCAACCAAAACCCCAAATTTACACTAATCTTGATGCTTAAATCTATAAATAATTGATATAATTAACTTAAAAGTGATGGGGATAACTTACCTTAACAATGATAACAAAAATCCTTTCTTGAAGCTCCCCAAAAATCGCCCAAGCCATGAAGAAATGGGAGAAATGAACTCAACCCATGATTTAAATCAACCCTACCGCTTTAGTCATTTCCGTACCTGCAGACCCTGGACCGCTTCTGCGATTCTGCAGGTGCAGTCTATAGCCGCTTCATTGATCAGCCCCCGGCTGCCTCCTTTCGCTTATGCGATCATCTCCTCCGCAGATGTGGTCCCACTTCTGCGGAACCTTGACTGCATCTGAGGTACACGAGCCCCCACTAAAATCTGCTTCTGTGGCTTCCTTTACCGTATCTATAGGGTGTCACACCTCCTTTTTACGCTTACCGCGAGGGTGCAAGGGAGTTTTTCCAATTAAAGGACAATCGAAACGGGATATATTTTATTTAATTCAGAGTCGCCACTTGGAAAAATAATGGTGTCCCAAGTCACCGGTTTAATCCCGAATCGAGGAAATTCATGACTCTGTATTACAGTCTGCGAAGCTAGAAACCTGGATAAGGAATTCTGTTAACCCGGGAGAAGGTGTTAGGCACTCCCGGATTCCGTGGTTTTAGCACGGTCGCTCAACTGCTATTTTTGTCTTTCTTTATCTATTTTAATTATGTTCTTTTTATGTTCCGCTTTTCGATTTTTTAGAAGAATTACGACGTCACGAAAACACATCTCGAATCACACCACCACCAGTGCGCCTGTGACCTTAATGCGTTTCAGATTCGCCGAGAGTGATTTGGGTCACATAAATGCGCACCCGTATTTAGGAAAGTAATTTTATTTACCAATCGCGCCTAAAGAGTCTATCGTCTTTATTAACTTTGGAAAAGATCATGAAATTCGTTAAACGATCTTCCCGAGTCTAAGTTTTTATAAAAACTAATTTGAGGGCCCCGCCATTATGTATTTTTGTTTAGTGAGGCTCGTCTCATTATTATTTAAAGGCCCAACTAAAGTATGCTAAGTTTTCTATTTCTGTTTCTCTATATTTGAAATTTTTATCTTAAAATTATACATGGTAGTTAGTTATCAAATTTTAGAATCAACCACAGTTTTTGACATGACAAAATACGGGTGGAGATAGAAATTATTCTATCAATATTTGATCATACTAATATTCCGAGTCATGCTAAGTGACAGCTAATATAATCCTTGCTTACTAACGATCAAATTCACTCTAAACTGAACTATACACCGTTCAGTTTGTAATAGATCCCAACATTACATGAATCGTATTTAATGCCAAATGTACGGTCCAGTTTCACTACGATACTAAGTGGTACTAACTTTCAGTCCTCATAACTTGTAAAATGCAAACAATTGGAAAGTAACAACCTATTATAATGATATACGTAATAGTTTTTTTTTGTTTGTAGCTACACATTATGTATAGGTAAAATAAGAAAGTATTACGCTTAGAGATTCCGGTTAATTCAAACTAACACTAATCATTCATGTATTCAACTAAGCCTGTATGGTTATGACTGTTACCTTATAATCCTTTTAACCCATAATCAATTACAAACTAATATCGACCACTAATTAACTATAGAAGGTACTAACATTCAGCTAAGGATTACCAATTCAACAATCCACCGGTCCAATTATACAACCCATATTCCTACTGCCAATACATCTTTTATCACAGCTAATCAGATGGCTAAAAGAAACTAGAAGCTAACAAGGAGCAATTTTCATAACACCAAAGAACATCTGCATTGCAACTTCCAATTCTTAGTCACATGGAATAGATCACAGAGAATGAGTATCTGGAATTCAAACAACCAAAATGCAGAGAAGGATCAGTGGTAGCTCAGGTTAAACAGCAGCAACAACACAACTTGAACAACAATTTCAATAGTAAACGATCACAGCAATGGGGCAACTTTAAACAAGCCAAACAGCATCAACTTGACAGAGAAAACCCAGGAACGTCAACAAACACAAACTTAATGTTTAAATCAAAACCCCAGAATAACTCCAAACCAAATCAACCAAACTGCTATCCAGTAATGTCGGATGAACCAAGAATGACACCCCAAGCAGCTCAAATGGACCAGGTTTAGTTTCAGAAACCTAACGGATACTTGAAGACTTCAACAGGCCAATGTTATATCAAAATATAGTTCAAATGGACCCAATGACTGACTGAGATCAGCTTAACACCCCTATGGAGTTCCAATGGTTGAATAATGAATCAAAAGGGAGTGTGACTGAATCGACTAACACCTAAGACTGTTCTACCAATCCAATAGAATGGTAAACTGGATTGGAGCAATGAGACAGAGCCACGCAGAATGTTTTCTCTCTTCTTTCTTTCAAATTGTATATCTTTCTCTCTGTATGTCTGTCTGTATCTCTCTCTATCACTCTATACTTATAGTTAAACCCTTAAACCCTTGATGGCCAGAAAACTAAACTAAAACCCTTGCCCATCCCTACCTCTGTCCAACCCATTAGGCTCCCTGAACTCCCCACTATTCAGTGTCCATGTATGGACTATAACATTAAAAATGCTGATTGCAGGAGACTAGTGGGATACCCTGCTGTACAACAGGTTCCACTAGCCCCTCTTATGGGCAGGCTATTAAACAACTAACATTAATTAAATCCTACCAACTGTATCCAATTAACCCCTAATCCAGAATCAAACAAACAACAGATCACAGTCTAACGAATTGCATACGGGCAGGACAAGAAATGAGCAGACATACAAGCTAATTAATTTGTCGACGACGTTAAATAAACCAGACATACAAAGCAATTATAGTATTACAATCAAACAAACTGGTGAAGATTGAATTGACCGAATAAAAAGGTCCATTGGGAAGAGTAGAAGAATGCTAAAACACTTTCTAAAACTAAAACACAAATACAAATACGGAATGCAAACAGAAATCGTAAGGGAAATGAATTACCTCAAAAGAATCTGCCGACCCCAGTTCGAGCTTGGTTTTGAACTATTGAAGCCAAATGGGCTTTAATCGAGATGTTCTCGATTCAGCACACCTAGACTAAAGTCCCTTGGACTTCAATTGACGACTAATCCGGCTAGAAGTGGGCTTCTTCGAAACTAGGGTTCTTGGGGCTCGAATTTAGGGCTTTAACATTTTGGGTAAGATTCGAACTAAACCAGGGTTAGTAGGGGTGTGGGAGAGGTGTGAGGAGTGATTGGTGTGAATTTGAGGTGGTTTGGGGTAGACGTTCAAGTTCCGGCGACCTTCGAATGAATATTCGAGACGTTCGAGTAACATTCGAGACTAACGACTAACATATTCATGTAGTGGGGGCTTGGGAGATTTTACGGTGTAAATTTGGGAGCCATTGGCCTACCGGAACCGCCGTGAGGCAATTTCCGGCAGGCGGAGTGCGGCGGAGGCGGTGGGACTTAGCTTGTCTCTGAGAGAGACGACGGAGGTAGGGGTCTGGCTAAGGGGGGGCTGGGTATGAGATTGAATTTATATACGAAATAGGAAATTCTATCCTGATCGCTGGATCATTTACGATCAACGACCAGGATCTCTTTACTTAAACGAAACGACGTCGTGTAGTGTTATTATGAGACTGGGTCGGTCTTGACTGGGAATGGGTCGGGTTGTGAGGCTCAGGTCTGTAATTTCGGGCTGTTAATCCTGATCCGTTGGATCATGACAACCGATGGTCTAGATTATCCAAAGGCCAAACGAGATGGGATTAATTGGACTGGGTAAGGGAATGGTTTTGGGCCTATTTTGGACTGGATTTGGCCCAATCTAATTTCCTTATCTTTTTATTTCCTAAACTAAACTTTATATATATATATATATATATATATATATATATATATATATATATATATATATATAATCAGATTAACTTGTAACACATATAATTAATTTTTTACTAACAATTAACATAAGTAAATACCAAATCCTACAATTGTACATTAAAATGACAAGAAATGCGAAAAATACATTTTTATGATTTTTTCATTTTCGTAAAAATAAACTTAACTATTTCTAAGTATGGAACTAATCCTACAAATATAAATGCAACATATTTGGTATATATATTTTTTTGTTTATTAATTTAAACAAATAGGCATGGGCACACAAATGCAAACAATAAGAAAAAGAACATGTAATCCACAAATATTGCAAACAAACGCAAAAACTCTTTTATTTTTGACATTTTGGGAGTAATTCTCGTATAGGGCAAAAATCACGTGCTCACAGCTGCCCCTCTTTGCGCGGAAGCATGAAGAGTTTTCGTGCAAAGATAAGTGAGCGGATACGAGCGATTTTTTGCCCGTTCAAGCACTCCGTATGAAGCATTTTTTGGAAAAGTTTGACCGAACCTTGCTTCAAAAGGTCTCCTACATATCCCTGGCTAAAAGGGAATCAGGTCAATGTAGTTCGGGAAGTTTTGGTAGCTGGGACTACCATGACTGCTGTGATCTTGCTGTTACTGTTGTTGCTGCTGTTGCCACTGCTTAACCGATCTCCTTATTACACCGTGCTAAACAAAAATAAGAAGCTAGACTAAGTTACAGTATTGCAAATTCTTATCTATCCTTTTTAACTTGATCTTGTCATGCTTCTTGCTATCCAGCTGGCTCTGATGTTTCTTCACATGCTTCTTCTCCTCTGACAATTGTTATCTCGGCCCATCTTGATTGCCGAACTCCGACCATTGGTCCCTTCTTTGTGATCTTCGAACTATTCTCCTTCGAAGTCTGAACCCATCTTTCTGATCCTTGTTGCCTTCCTTTTGATTACGAACTTGGATTCATGCTGGGGATTTCCGTTACACTCAACCGCTTTCCTCAACCAAATTCAAAAATAAATCGCCACTCCATTCTTCAGGCGGGCTCCCTGACTTCAACTACGACTTCACAAATAAATCGCCAATCCGTTCTTCGGGCGGGCTCCCTGACTTCCACTACAACTTCAAAATAAATCGCCACTCCATTCTTCGGGCGGGCTCCCTGACTTCAACTACAACTTCAAAATAAATCGCCACTCCGTTCTTCAGGCGGGCTCCCTGACTTCAACTACGACTTCACAAATAAATCGCCACTTCATTCTTCAGGCGGGCTCCCTGACCTCAACTACAACTTCAAAATAAATCGCCACTCCATTCTTCAGGCGGGCTCCCTAACTTCAACTACAACGTCAAAATAAATCGCCACTCCATTCTTCGGGCGGGCTCCCTGACTTCAACTACAACTTCAATATAAATCGCCACTCCATTCTTCAGGCGGGCTCCCTTACTTCAACTACAACTTCAAAATAAATCGCCACTCCATTCTTCAGGCGGGCTCCCTGACTTCAACTACAACTTCAAAATAAATCGCCACTCCATTCTTCAGGCGGGCTCCCTGACTTCCACTACAACTTCAAAATAAATCGCCACTCCATTCTTCAGGCGGGCTCCCTGACTTCCACTACAACTTCAAAATAAATCGCCACTCCATTCTTCAGGCGGGCTCCCTGACTTCCACTACAACTTCAAAATAAATCGCCACTCCATTCTTCAGGCGGGCTCCCTGACTTCAGCTACAACTTCAAAATAAATCGCCACTCCATTCTTCAGGCGGGCTCCCTGACTTCAACTACAGACTTCAAAATAAATCGCCACTCTATTCTTCAGGCGGGCTCCCTGACTTCAACTACAACTTAAAAATAAATCGCCACTCCATTCTTCAGGAGGGCTCCCTGACTTCAACTACAACTTCAAAATAAATCGCCACTCCATTCTTCAGGCGGGCCCCCTGACTTCAACTACAGAAAATATAAATCGCCACTCCATTCTTCAGGCGGGCTCCCTGACTTCCACTACAACTTCAAAATAAATCGCTACTCCATTCTTAAGGCGGGCTCCCTGACTTCCACTACAACTTCAAAATAAATCGCCACTCCATTCTTCAGGCGGGCTCCCTGACTTCCACTACAACTTCAAAATAAATCGCCACTCCATTCTTCAGGCGGGCTCCCTGACTTCAACTACAACTTCAAAAATAAATCGCCACTCCATTCTTCAGGCGGGCTCCCTGACTTCAACTACAACTTCAAAATAAATCGCCACTCCATTCTTCAGGCGGGCTCCCTGACTTCAACTACAACTTCAAAATAAATCGCCACTCCATTCTTCAGGCGGGCTCCCTGACTTCAACTACAACTTCAAAATAAATCGCCACTCCATTCTTCAGGCGGGCTCCCTGACTTCAACTACAACTTCAAAATAAATCGCCACTCCATTCTTCGGGCGGGCTCCCTGACTTCAACTACAACTTCAAAATAAATCGCCACTCCATTCTTCAGGCGGGCTCCCTGACTTCAACTACAACTTCAAAATAAATCGCCACTCCATTCTTCAGGCGGGCTCCCTGACTTCAACTACAACTTCATGCCTCTTTTTTTTCTTTTTGTTTATTGTGACTAAACTTCTGTTGATCCCCTCGGACTGTTGACTCGCATTCTGGTTGCCTTCCTTCTGATTCATGCTGGGGATTTCCGTTACACTCTGCCGCTTTCTTTAAACAACTTCAAAATAAATCGCCACTCCATTCTTCAGGCGGGCTCCCTGACTTCCACTACAACTTCAAAATAAATCGCCACTCCATTCTTCGGGCGGGCTCCCTGACTTCAACTACAATTTCAAAATTAAATCGCCACTCCATTCTTCAGGCGGGCTCCCTGACTTCAACTACTACTTCAAAATAAAATCGCCGCTCCATTCTTCAGGCGGGCTCCCTGACTTCAACTACAACTCCAAAATAAAATCGCCACTCCATTCTTCAGGCGGGCTCCCTGACTTCAGCTACTACTTCAAAATAAAATCGCCACTCCATTCTTCAGGCGGGCTCCCTGACTTCAACTACTACTTCAAATAAAATCGCCACTCCATTCTCCAGGCGGGCTCCCTGACTTCAGCTATAACTTCAAAATAAATCGCCACTCCATTCTTCAGGCGGGCTCCCTGACTTCAACTACAGACTTCAAAATAAATCGCCACTCTATTCTTCGGGCGGGCTCCCTGACTTCAACTACAACTTCAAAATAAATCGCCACTCCATTCTTCAGGCGGGCTCCCCGACTTCAACTACAACTTCAAAATAAATCGCCACTCCATTCTTCAGGCGGGCCCCCTGACTTCAACTACAGAAAATATAAATCGCCACTCCATTCTTCAGGCGGGCTCCCTGACTTCCACTACAACTTCAAAATAAATCGCTACTCCATTCTTAAGGCGGGCTCCCTGACTTCCACTACAACTTCAAAATAAATCGCCACTCCATTCGTTATACTCTACCGTTTTCCTCAACCAACTTCAAAAATAAATCGCCACTCCATTCTTCAGGCGGGCTCCCCGACTTCAGCTACAACTTCAAAATAAATCGCCACTCTATTCTTCAGGGCGGGCTCCCTGACTTCCACTACAACTTCAAAATAAATCGCCACTCCATTCTTCGGGCGGGCTCCCTGACTTCCACTACAACTTCAAAAAAATCGCCACTCCATTCTTCAGGCGGGCTCCCCGACTTCAGCTACAACTTCAAAATAAATCGCCACTCCATTCTTCGGGCGGGCTCCCTGACTTCAACAACAGACTTCAAAATAAATCGCCACTCTATTCTTCGGGCGGGCTCCCGACTTCAACTACAACTTCAAAATAAATCGCCACTCCATTCTTCGGGCGGGCTCCCCGACTTCAACTACAACTTCAAAATAAATCGCCACTCCATTCTTCGGGCGGGCTCCCTGACTTCAACTATAACTATATAAATCGCCACTCCATTCTTCGGGCGGGCTCCCCGACTTCAACTACAACTTCAAAATAAATCGCCACTCCATTCTTCGGGCGGGCTCCCTGACTTCCACTACAACTTCAAAATAAATCGCCACTCCATTCTTCAGGCGGGCTCCCCGACTTCCACTACAACTTCAAAATAAATCGCCACTCCATTCTTCGGGCGGGCTCCCCGACTTCCACTACAACTTCAAAATAAATCGCCACTCCATTCTTCGGGCGGGCTCCCCGACTTCCACTACAACTTCAAAATAAATCGCCACTCCATTCTTCGGGCGGGCTCCCCGACTTCAACTACAAACTTCAAAATAAATTGCCACTCCATTCTTCGGGCGGGCTCCCCGACTTCAACTACAGAAAATATAAATCGCCACTCCATTCTTCGGGCGGGCTCCCCGACTTCCACTACAACTTCAAAATAAATCGCCACTCCATTCTTCGGGCGGGCTCCCTGACTTCCACTACAACTTCAAAATAAATCGCCACTCCATTCTTCAGGCGGGCTCCCCGACTTCCACTACAACTTCAAAATAAATCGCCACTCCATTCTTCAGGCGGGCTCTCCGACTTTAACTACAACTTCAAAATAAATCGCCACTCCATTCTCCAGGCGGGCTCCCACTGACTTCAACTACAAACTTCAAAATAAATCGCCACTCTATTCTTCGAACTATTCTGCTTCGAAGTCTAAATATATCTTTGTGATCCTTGTTGCTTTCTTTCCGATTATGAACTTGGATTCATGCTGGGGATTTCCGTTACATTCAACCGCTTTCCTCAACCAAATTCAAAAATAAATCGCCACTCCATTCTTCAGGCGGGCTCCCCGACTTCCACTACAACTTCAAAATAAATCGCCACTCCATTCTTCGGGCGGGCTCCCTGACTTCCACTACAACTTCAAAATAAATCGCCACTCCATTCTTCAGGCGGGCTCCCTGACTTCAACTACAACTTCAAAATAAATCGCCACTCCATTCTTCGGGCGGGCTCCCTGACTTCAACTACAACTTCAAAATAAATCGCCACTCCATTCTTCAGGCGGGCTCCCTGACTTCAACTACAGACTTCAAAATAAATCGCCACTCTATTCTTCGGGCGGGCTCCCTGACTTCAACTACAACTTCAAAATAAATCGCCACTCCATTCTTCAGGAGGGCTCCCTGACTTCAACTACAACTTCAAAATAAATCGCCACTCCATTCTTCAGGCGGGCCCCCTGACTTCAACTACAGAAAATATAAATCGCCACTCCATTCTTCAGGCGGGCTCCCTGACTTCCACTACAACTTCAAAATAAATCGCTACTCCATTCTTAAGGCGGGCTCCCTGACTTCCACTACAACTTCAAAATAAATCGCCACTCCATTCTTCAGGCGGGCTCCCTGACTTCCACTACAACTTCAAAAAAATCGCCACTCCATTCTTCAGGCGGGCTCCCTGACTTCAGCTACAACTTCAAAATAAATCGCCACTCCATTCTTCAGGCGGGCTCCCTGACTTCAACTACAGACTTCAAAATAAATCGCCACTCCATTCTTCGGGCGGGCTCCCTGACTTCAACTACAACTTCAAAATAAATCGCCACTCCATTCTTCGGGCGGGCTCCCTGACTTCAACTACAACTTCAAAATAAATCGCCACTCCATTCTTCAGGCGGGCTCCCTGACTTCAACTACAGACTTCAAAATAAATCGCCACTCTATTCTTCGGGCGGGCTCCCTGACTTCAACTACAACTTCAAAATAAATCGCCACTCCATTATTCAGGAGGGCTCCCTGACTTCAACTACAACTTCAAAATAAATCGCCACTCCATTCTTCAGGCGGGCTCCCTGACTTCAACTATAACTTCAAAATAAAATCGCCACTCCATTCTTCGGGCGGGCTCCCCGACTTCAACTACAACTTCAAAATAAATCGCCACTCCATTCTTCAGGCGGGCTCCCTGACTTCAACTATAACTTCAAAATAAAATCGCCACTCCATTCTTCGGGCGGGCTCCCCGACTTCAACTACAACTTCAAAATAAATCGCCACTCCATTCTTCAGGCGGGCTCCCTGACTTCAACTACAACTTCAAAATAAATCGCCACTCCATTCTTCGGGCGGGCTCCCTGACTTCCACTACAACTTCAAAATAAATCGCCACTCCATTCTTCAGGCGGGCTCCCCGACTTCCACTACAACTTCAAAATAAATCGCCACTCCATTCTTCGGGCGGGCTCCCTCTGACTTCAGCTACAACTTCAAAATAAATCGCCACTCCATTCTTCGGGCGGGCTCCCTGACTTCAACTACAGACTTCAAAATAAATCGCCACTCTATTCTTCGGGCGGGCTCCCCTGACTTCAACTACAACATAAAAATAAATCGCCACTCCATTCTTCAGCGGGCTCCCGACTTCAACTACAACTTCAAAATAAATCGCCACTCCATTCTTCGGGCGGGCCCCCGACTTCAACTACAGAAAATATAAATCGCCACTCCATTCTTCAGGCGGGCTCCCTGACTTCCACTACAACTTCAAAATAAATCGCTACTCCATTCTTCAGGCGGGCTCCCTGACTTCCACTACAACTTCAAAATAAATCGCCACTCCATTCTTCGGGCGGGCTCCCCGACTTCCACTACAACTTCAAAATAAATCGCCACTCCATTCTTCGGGCGGGCTCCCCGACTTCGACTACAACTTCAAAATAAATCGCCACTCCATTCTTCAGGGCGGGCTCCCCGACTTCCACTACAACTTCAAAATAAATCGCCACTCCATTCTTCGGGCGGGCTCCCCGACTTCAACTACAACTTCAAAATAAATCGCCACTCCATTCTTCGGGCGGGCTCCCTCTGACTTCAGCTACAACTTCAAAATAAATCGCCACTCCATTCTTCAGGCGGGCTCCCTGACTTCAACTATAACTTCAAAATAAAATCGCCACTCTATTCTTCGGGCGGGCTCCCCGACTTCAACTACAACTTCAAAATAAATCGCCACTCCATTCTTCAGGCGGGCTCCCTGACTTCAACTACAACTTCAAAATAAATCGCCACTCCATTCTTCGGGCGGGCTCCCTGACTTCAACTACAACTTCAAAATAAATCGCCACTCCATTCTTCAGGCGGGCTCCCTGACTTCAACTATAACTTCAAAATAAAATCGCCACTCCATTCTTCGGGCGGGCTCCCCGACTTCAACTACAACTTCAAAATAAATCGCCACTCCATTCTTCAGGCGGGCTCCCTGACTTCAACTACAACTTCAAAACTAAATTGCCACTCCATTCTTCAGGCGGGCTCCCTGACTTCCACTACAACTTCAAAATAAATCGCCACTCCATTCTTCAGGCGGGCTCCCTGACTTCCACTACAACTTCAAAATAAATCGCCACTCCATTCTTCAGGCGGGCTCCCTGACTTCAACTACGACTTCAAAATAAATCGCCACTCCATTCTTCGGGCGGGCTCCCTGACTTCAACTACGACTTCAAAATAAATCGCCACTCCATTCTTCGGGCGGGCTCCCCGACTTCAACTACAACTTCAAAATAAATCGCCACTCCATTCTTCAGGCGGGCTCCCCGACTTCCACTACAACTTCAAAATAAATCGCCACTCCATTCTTCAGGCGGGCTCCCGACTTCCACTACAACCTCAAAATAAATCGCCACTCCATTCTTCGGGCGGGCTCCCCGACTTCCACAACAACTTCAAAATAAATCGCCACTCCATTCTTCGGGCGGGTTCCCCTGACTTCGGCTACAACTTCAAAATAAATCGCCACTCCATTCTTCGGGCGGGCTCCCGACTTCAACTACAGACTTCAAAATAAATCGCCACTCTATTCTTCGGGCGGGCTCCCTGACTTCAACTACAACTTAAAAATAAATCGCCACTCCATTCTTCAGGAGGGCTCCCCGACTTCAACTACAACTTCAAAATAAATCGCCACTCCATTCTTCGGGCGGGCCCCCGACTTCAACTACAGAAAATATAAATCGCCACTCCATTCTTCGGGCGGGCTCCCCGACTTCCACTACAACTTCAAAATAAATCGCTACTCCATTCTTAAGGCGGGCTCCCGACTTCCACTACAACTTCAAAATAAATCGCCACTCCATTCTTCGGGCGGGCTCCCGACTTCCACTACAACTTCAAAATAAATCGCCACTCCATTCTTCGGGCGGGCTCCCCGACTTCCACTACAACTTCAAAAAAATCGCCACTCCATTCTTCGGGCGGGCTCCCCGACTTCAGCTACAACTTCAAAATAAATCGCCACTCCATTCTTCGGGCGGGCTCCCCGACTTCAACTACAGACTTCAAAATAAATCGCTACTCTATTCTTTGGGCGGGCTCCCCGACTTCAACTACAACTTCAAAATAAATCGCCACTCCATTCTTCGGGCGGGCTCCCCGACTTCCACTACAACTTCAAAATAAATCGCCACTCCATTCTTCGGGCGGGCTCCCTGACTTCAACTACAACTTTATAAATCGCCACTCCATTCTTCGGGCGGGCTCCCCGACTTCAACTACAACTTCAAAATAAATCGCCACTCCATTCTTCGGGCGGGCTCCCTGACTTCCGCTACAACTTCAAAATAAATCGCCGTTACATTCAACCGCTTTCCTCAACCAAATTCAAAAATAAATCGCCACTCCATTCTTCAGGCGGGCTCCCCGACTTCCACTACAACTTCAAAATAAATCGCCACTCCATTCTTCAGGCGGGCTCCCTGACTTCAGCTACAACTTCAAAATAAATCGCCACTCCATTCTTCAGGCGGGCTCCCTGACTTCAACTACAAAATATAAATCGCCACTCCATTCTTCAGGCGGGCTCCCTGACTTCCACTACAACTTCAAAATAAATTGCCACTCCATTCTTCAGGCGGGCTCCCTGACTTCCACTACAACCTCAAAATAAATCGCCACTCCATTCTTCAGGTGGGCTCCCTGACTTCCACTACAACTTCAAAATAAATCGCCACTCCATTCTTCAGGCGGGCTCCCTGACTTCCACTACAACTTCAAAATAAATCGCCACTCCATTCTTCGGGCGGGCTCCCTGACTTCAACTACAATTTCAAAATTAAATCGCCACTCCATTCTTCAGGCGGGCTCCCTGACTTCAACTACTACTTCAAAATAAAATCGCCGCTCCATTCTTCAGGCGGGCTCCCTGACTTCAACTACAACTCCAAAATAAAATCGCCACTCCATTCTTCAGGCGGGCTCCCTGACTTCAGCTACTACTTCAAAATAAAATCGCCACTCCATTCTTCAGGCGGGCTCCCTGACTTCAACTACAGAAAATAAAAATCGCCACTCCATTCGTCAGGCGAGCTCCCTGACTTCAACTACAACTTCAAAATAAATCGCCACTCCATTCTTCAGGCGGGCTCCCTGACTTCAACTACAACTTCAAAATAAATCGCCACTCCATTCTTCGGGCGGGCTCCCTGACTTCAACTACAACTTCAAAATAAATCGCCACTCCATTCTTCAGGGCGGGCTCCCTGACTTCAACTACAGAAAATATAAATCGCCACACCATTCTTCATATCCCTGGCTAAAAGGGAATCAGGTCAATGTAGTTCGGGAAATTTTTGGTAGCTGGGACTACCATGACTGCTGTGATCTTGCTGTTACTGTTGTTGCAGCTGTTGCCACTGCTTAGCTGATCTCCTTATTACACCGTGCTAAACAAAAATAAGAAGCTAGACTAAGTTACAGTATTGCAAACTCTTATCTATCTCTCCAGCTTGATCTTGTCATGTTCATTGCCATCTTGCTGGTTCTGATGTTTCTTCACATGCTTCTTCTCTTCTGACGATTGTTATTTTGGTCTATCTTGATTGCCGAACTCCGACCATTGGTCCCTTCCTTGTGATCTTCGAGCTATTCTACTTCGAAGTCTGAATCTATCTTTCTGATCCTTGTTGCTTTCCTTCCGATTATGAACTTGGATTCATGCTTGGTATTTCCGTTACATTCAACCGCTTTCCTCAACCAAATTCAAAAATAAATCGCCACTCCATTCTTCAGGCGGGCTCCCCGACTTCCACTACAACTTCAAAATAAATCGCCACTCCATTCTTCAGGCGGGCTCCCTGACTTCAGCTACAACTTCAAAATAAATCGCCACTCCATTCTTCAGGCGGGCTCCCTGACTTCAACTACAACTTCAAAATAAATCGCCACTCCATTCTTCAGGCGGGCTCCCTGACTTCAACTACAGAAAATATAAATCGCCACTCCATTCTTCAGGCGGGCTCTTTGACTTTTAAACAACTTCAAAATAAATCGCCACTCCATTCTTCAGGCGGGCTCCCTGACTTCCACTACAACTTCAAAATAAATCGCCACTCCATTCTTCGGGCGGGCTCCCTGACTTCAACTACAATTTCAAAATTAAATCGCCACTCCATTCTTCAGGCGGGCTCCCTGACTTCAACTACAACTTCAAAATAAATCGCCACTCCATTCTTCGGGCGGGCTCCCTGACTTCAACTACAACTTCAAAATAAATCGCCACTCCATTCTTCGGGCGGGCTCCCCGACTTCAACTACAACTTCAAAATAAATCGCCACTCCATTCTTCAGGCGGGCTCCCTGACTTCAACTACAACTTCAAAATAAATCGCCACTCCATTCTTCGGGCGGGCTCCCCGACTTCAACTACAACTTCAAAATAAATCGCCACTCCATTCTTCGGGCGGGCTCCCGACTTCAACTACAGAAAATATAAATCGCCACTCCATTCTTCAGGCGGGCTCCCGACTTCAACTACAACTTCAAAATAAATCGCCACTCCATTCTTCGGGCGGGCTCCCCGACTTCAACTACAACTTCAAAATAAATTGCCACTCCATTCTTCGGGCGGGCTCCCTGACTTCCGCTACAACTTCAAAATAAATCGCCACTCCATTCTTCAGGGCGGGCTCCCCGACTTCCACTACAACTTCAAAATAAATCGCCACTCCATTCTTCGGGCGGGCTCCCCGACTTCCACTACAACTTCAAAATAAATCGCCACTCCATTCTTCGGGCGGGCTCCCCGACTTCAACTACAACTTCAAAATAAATCGCCACTCCATTCTTCGGGCGGGCTCCCTGACTTCAACTACGACTTCAAAATAAATCGCCACTCCATTCTTCAGGCGGGCTCCCCGACTTCAACTACGACTTCCAAATAAATCGCCACTCCATTCTTCAGGCGGGCTCCCAGACTTCGACTATAACTTCAAAATAAATTGCCACTCCATTCTTCAGGCGGGCTCCCTGATGTAAGGCCCCGTAAAATATTTGTGCATAAAACCTAGTAGCTGTGGTGTCATGGTCCGAATAATATGTTAGGAATGCGTAGAATTCTTCACGGTGAGCTTGCTCGCTGCGGTTCGGACCGTTGGTAGTGATTTAAGTGTCAAAAATGTAGAGAATAAAGTTTTCCAGAAAAGTGTCAAATATGCGGTCAAGAATGCGACCGCAAACCTGATATGCGGACCGCATTCTTGCCGCAAAACTTTCCAGAAAGTCTCCCAAAGATCGTGTCAATAATGCGGTCGAAATTGCGATCGCATAGTGAATCTGCGGTCCACTTTGCGACCGCGGATCAGGAATGCGGACCGCATAATGGTCGCATTCCGTAACAGAGCTGGAGTAATTTTTGAGGCCATTCTGCAGTCACTATGCGGACCGCATGTTGATTCTGCGGTCGCAAAGTGCACCGCAGATTTGCCCCGGCCCAGATTTTTTGTAACATTTTGACCCGATCTCTTCTTTAATATAACACCTTTCTTCTTCATTTTATCATATCGTCTTACCAAAATTAGAGAGAGAAGAGAGGGTTTTTAGAGAGATAAATCTTTCATCTTCAAAGATTGTTCCAATCATCTTAGTTCAAAGGATTCTAGGGCAAAGATTCAACTTCCCCAATCTTTTCAAGGTAAAAACCCTAACTATTTTCTTTGATTTTCAGTTTTAAATTGGGTAAAGAGAGGTTTGCATATAATATCTTTTGAAAATAGAATTTCACACTCATGCATGATTATTGAACTTGATTTCTAGTAAAAAGAAGTGAGTAGAAGTAAGAGTCTTCAAGAACAAGGTTGGCAAGAGTAGGATATCTTGGGTAAGCATAAAGTAGAAAGTTAACGGAAGACAACTCATCACCAGGTATGTATGGCTAATTTTGATTCTTGTGAAATCGCCTATATGTGTGAAAATTGCTTGGTTAATGTTAATTTGACAAAGTGTGTAAAATTTTCAAAGTTGTTGTTGAAAGATGAGTGATGTGGTATGGAATATGAACTGAAAGTTAATTGAGAGTCGAAATGGGTAAACAATTGTGATTAATGATTATAATGGCATATATGGCACCTTGTGTAAAACAAATGAAACGCTTGAGAATTTGTTTATTGTGGAAAGAGATGAAACACTTGAATTGTTGAAATATTGTAACATGGTTGTGATATTGATTTGAAAAATAATTGAGAACATGAAACAATGTGCAAGTTGCTTATTTGAACTTGTTGAAATTGTGTGTAGTACCTTATCTGCTGTTTGAAATTGTTGTGTTTTAAACTGTAAGGCGGGGTCGTGTTGCGCGCCGCAACGTGGGGAAATAAGGTGTGGGTTGGGGTGATAAGGGTGGCCGAGGTAATAAGGGTGGTCAGGGGCAATAAGGATGGAAAGCGATCGAAATCGCTATTGAAAATTGATACAAAAATCAATGATGTGAAATTGTGAAAGGAGACGGCAGGAGAGTTTGCAACCTGGGGGGCACTGATTGCCCCTATGTTTGACTACTTGCAATTTATGTTGTTGATTGGTTGTTGTTCTATTTGTTGACCTTGAATGTGCTTATGTTGAGGCTTATCTGAAATAAGAAAAAGGTGAAAAACATGGTTGGCTGGCTTGATTAGTTTTAATGTAATTTAATGGCTTGAGTTTACTTGGGACAAAGTTTGTCCATACATACCAGTACAATTCAAGTGTACTGACGTCCCTTTTGCCGGGGGCGCTACATTCGTGTTATGATTGTAGGTGGATCAGTAGCAGGCACTTCAGCTCATCGGCAGTAGTATCCTTCTCCTTCCATTGCCCGTTTTGGTGAGCCCCTTTCTTCCTTGGGGCCCTGTGTGGTTCATGCCACTTTTGTTTAGATTTCATTTTGGTTTTGTAAGGTATAGCCGGAGCCTTGTTACCGGCAAGTATTGTATTCCTTTTTTTTTGTATCCTAGAGGCTCTGTAGACATGTAAACTGTGGGACTCCAGTCTTATGTATATATTATGTTATGTCGGGCGTTGTAAAAACTGCAAACTTGTTAATGAATCACTCGTATGGTTTTATTTGTTTAATGTGAAATCATTCATGGTTAGTAAGATATTTGATTAATGAGAAACAATCAACACAGGGGTAACGCGTGGGAATGAAAGGCATCCAGGTCCGCTTGACTGGGGCAACCCGGTTAGGCGCCGGTCATGTCCCTCGATTTTGGGGCGTGACAAACTTGGTATCAGAGCCTAAGGTTTTAAAGTGTCCTAGGATGTCTCGGAGCCGTGTCTAGTAGTGCCCTTCTTATAGGTGTGTTGTCGACCACATCATATATGTAGGGGGCTACACGGGCATTTAGGAATTTACCTACTTCTTTGTTAATCTATATCGTGCGGTAAAGTGCAATGTGGAAATATCTGTGTCTAATTTGCGCCTTGTTCCCAAATTTTCAGAATATGGCACCTAAGAAGAAGGCTAGACTCGGCCTTAGGGCCAATGCTGGCCCAAGTGCGGCTGTTAATCATGTACCCGATGCCGTGGGAGAGAATGACCCACCAGTCCCGAATTTGCCTGGCCCATCTGTTCAAAACCCAAGTGTCCCTATTCCAGCTGCGGCAGAAGATGCCACCATTCCTCCTGCCAGTGTTCCTGACTCAGATACAGTTCCCGCTTCGGGCTCTGGTATCTCTAATGAAGATCTTAGGGGAGCCATTCATATGTTAACACAGTTAGTGGCCGCCCAGGCCCGGAGATCCCATGATGCCCCTGCATCCTCCAGCGGACAGGGAGATTCCTTTGGCTCCAGAGTCCACCAGTTCTTGCGATTGGCCCCTCCGGAATTTTCAGGTACCGATCCAGAGGCTGACCCACAGGAATTCCTTGATGAGATATACAAGACCCTCAGAGTGATGAAGGCTACAGATATAGAGGGGGTAGAGTTGGCCTCTTACAGGTTGAAGGGAGCGGCACGTTCATGGTTCGAAATGTGGGAGGATTCCCGTGAAGAAGGGAGCCCTCCGGCCAGATGGGATGAGTTCGTGGATGCATTTATGGACCACTTCTTACCTGCTGAGGCAATGGCAGCCCGTGCCACCGAGTTCGAGGTTCTCAAACAGGGCAGTATGAGTGTTTGGGAGTATCACATGGAGTTCGTAAGGTTGTCCAAGTACGCTCCTCATTTAGTGTCGACCATGGATGCCCGGGTTCGACGGTTTGTTCAGGGCCTTAGCCCTTTGGTAGTGAATGAGGCCGCCACAGCAGCTTTGCACTCGGATATGAACTATGGGAGGATCGTGGGGTTTGCTCAGGCCACAGAGGCCAGGAAATTGAAGATTCGTGCAGAAAGAGAAAGTAGCAGCAGGGCCCGGTCAATGGGTCATTCAGGGAGATCACTTCCAGGGAAGGGGTCATCAGGGCCATCCCAGTCATATGCTCAGTCCTCCGCGAGTGCACCGCCATCCGTGCACGGTCATCAGCAGGGCAGTTACTCGAGACCTGGTTCAGACAGCAGGAGGTCTCGTCAGTCTGGTCATCCTGGGGTGAGATCCCAGCAGCAGGGGAGACCTACATGCCCCAAATGTGGGAGATTTCATACAGAAACTTGGGAGCCATTCATATGTTAACACAGTTAGTGGCCGCCCAGGCCCAGAGATCCCGTCAGGGTATTGGTAGGGGATCTGCTCAGTCATCCGGTTCTTCGGCTGCTACATCATCAGCGCGTACTCCAGCATCAGCAGGGCGTGGTGCAGCTAGGGGTGGAGCTCATGGTAGGGGTGGACCTAGCCGATTCTATGCATTGAGTGGCCGCCAAAATGCTGAGGCTTCTCCAGATATTGTTACAGGTATCCTGTCTGTTCGGACTATTGATTGCTATGCCCTTATTGATCCGGGGTCCTCCTTGTCTTATGTTACTCCATTCATTGCTTCAAGTTTTGGGATAGAACCCGAACAGCTTCATGAGTCGTTCTCTGTGTCGACTCCAATTGGTGATTCTATTACAGCCTCACGAATCTATAGGAATTGTGTTGTTACGGTGGGTGGTCGTGATACCACCGCCGATCTTATTGAGCTTGGGATGGTAGATTTTGATGTAATTATGGGGATGGATTGGCTCTATTCGTGCTTTGCCAAACTTGACTGTCGAACGAGAGTTATGAGGCTCGAGTTCCCTAACGAGCCAGTTATTGAATGGAGAGGAAATGGTGTAGTGCCAAGGGGTAGGTTTATTTCCTACCTTAAGGCTTCGAAAATGATTAAGAAAGGGTGTATCTATCACCTGGTTCGGGTAACGGACACCACCTCAGATGTGCCTACCCTCGAGTCCGTGCCAATTGTGAATGAATTTCCTGAAGTGTTTCCAGATGAGCTTCCAGGCATTCCGCCGGATAGGGAGATTGACTTTGGGATCGATGTATTGTCGGATACTCAACCAATATCCATTCCACCATACAAGAATGGCGCCGGCAGAGTTAAGGGAGTTAAAGGAGCAGCTGAGGGATTTATTAGAGAAAGGGTTCATACGACCGAGTGTGTCGCCGTGGGGTGCTCCGGTTCTCTTTGTCAGAAAGAAGGATGGGTCACTTCGAATGTGTATTGATTATCGGCAGCTCAACAAAGTCACCATCAAGAATAAATATCCTTTGCCTCGAGTGGATGATCTGTTTGACCAATTGCAGGGAGCGAAGTTCTTCTCAAAGATTGATTTACGGTCCGGGTACCACCAGTTGAAAATCAGGGAGCAGGATATTCCTAAGACCGCCTTCAGAACTCGTTATGGTCACTTCGAGTTTTTGGTCATGTCTTTCGGGCTAACTAATGCCCCAGCAACTTTCATGGACCTTATGAATCGTGTTTTCAAGCCATTCCTAGATTCCTTTGTGATTGTATTCATTGACGACATCCTCATCTACTCTCGGAGCAGGGAAGATCATGCCATTCACCTCAGAGCAACATTGCAGACCCTTCTTCAGCATCAATTGTATGCCAAGTTCTCAAAATGTGAGTTTTGGTTGGAGTCCGTAGCCTTTTTAGGGCATGTTATTTCCAGTGAGGGAATTATGGTGGATCCTCAGAAGATTGCTGCAGTGAAAGATTGGCCTAGACCCATGACCCCAACAGAGATTCGTAGCTTCTTGGGTTTGGCAGGGTACAATCGGAGGTTTGTAGAGGGTTTCTTAACCCTCGCTTCCCCATTGACAAAACTGACGCAGAAGGCAGTGAAGTTCCAGTGGTCCGATGCTTGTGAGAAAAGTTTCCAAGAATTGAAGACAAGATTGACCTCGGCACCAGTATTGGCCTTGCCGGAAGGCACAGAGGGATTTGTAGTCTATTGTGATGCCTCCAGAGTCGGTTTGGGATGTGTATTGATGCAGCACGGAAAGGTCATAGCTTATGCTTCCGGGCAACTCAAGAACCATGAGAAGAATTATCCGATGCATGATTTGGAGCTTGCAGCTTTTGTGTTTGCTTTGAAAATATGGCGGCACTATCTTTATGGAGTTCATGCAGATGTGTTTTCAGACCACAAGAGCCTCCAATATTTGTTCAAGCAGAAGGAGCTAAATCTGAGACAACGGCGGTGGTTAGAATTGCTCAAGGACTATGATATGAACATATTGTACCATCCAGGAAAGGCAAATGTGGTAGCCGACGCTCTTAGTCGAAAATCCATGGGTAGTTTGGCTCATTTGGGTGTGGATCAGAGACCCTTGGCTCGAGAGGTTTACCAATTAGCCAGTTTGGGGGTTCGTATCTCGGCGTCAGATGAGGGGGATATTTTGGTGCATAATGGAGCAGAATAATCATTGGTCGCGAAAATCAAGGAAAAACAGTTAATGGATCCAGCATTGGTTCGGGTAAAGGAAGCAGTCATGAATAACAAGACCTCAGCATTTGTACTCAGCAGCGAAGATGATGTATTGCGGTGTCAAGATAGGCTATGTGTTCCGGATGTGGACGAGCTTCGGGAAAGGGTAATGGCAGAGGCTCATACTTCCAGGTATTTTGTGCACCTTGGTTCAACGAAAATGTATCACGATCTCAAGGAGATTTATTGGTGGAACGGTATGAAAAGGGATGTAGCAAGCTTTGTAGCTAAATGTCCGAACTGTCAACAAGTGAAGGTCGAGCATCAACGGCCTGGTGGATTAACTCAGCTTATAGAAATACCAAGGTGGAAATGGGAGATGATCAATATGGATTTCGTGGTAGGGTTACCTCGCACTCAGCGTAAGTTCGATTCAATATGGGTGATAGTAGATCGACTCACCAAATCAGCTCACTTCCTGCCTGTCAAGTCCACTGATACTGCGGAGCAATATGCAAAATTGTACATCAAGGAGATAGTAAGGCTTCATGGCACTCCACTTTCTATCATCTCAAATCGAGGGGCTCAGTTCACAACTAACTTTTGGAAGAAGTTTCAGCAAGGTTTGGGAACTCAGGTGAATCTCAGCACAACTTTCCATCCGCAGACCGACGGCCAGGCCGAGCGGACCATTTAGACGCTTGAAGATATGTTACGGGCTTGTGTCTTAGATTTTAAAGGTAATTGGGATGAACACTTGCCACTGATAGAATTTGCTTACAATAATAGCTATCATGCTAGCATTCAGATGGCCCCGTTTGAGGCATTGTACGGGAGAAGATGTAGATCGCCAATCGGGTGGTTTGAGGTAGGTGAAGCGGAATTGCTAGGGCCAGATATGGTGTACGAAGCTATGGAAAAGGTCAAGGTTATTCGGGAGAGAATGAAAACAGCACAGAGTCGTCAAAAATCCTATGCAGACGTTCGCCGAAGGGATTTGGAGTTTCAAGTTGATGATTGGGTGTTCCTGAGGGTATCTCCTATGAAGGGAGTCATGCGATTTGGAAAGAAAGGGAAATTGAGTCCTAGGTATGTCGATCCATATCGGATCGTTCAAAGGATTGGTCAAGTTCCTTATAGGCTAGAGTTGCCTCCTGAGATGTCATCAGTGCATCCGGTATTCCATGTGTCCATGTTGAAGAAAGTGATTGGAGATCCATCCACCATCATGCCAGTCGAGGCTATAGAGGTTAATGAAGATTTGTCATATGAAGAAGTTCCGGTCGCCATTCTTGATAGGCAAGTCCGTAAGTTGAGAAATAAGGAAGTTGCCTCTGTTAAAGTATTGTGGCGAAGTCAACAAGTTGAGGAGGCCACATGGGAAGCAAGAAAAAGAGATGAAGGAAAAGTACCCCCATTTGTTTGGTCAAGCCTAGAAGAAATTAGGTGACCCTTCTACTCCTAGTAACTGTCATCTTGTCTAAGTTGTTTCCCTCTTAGTATTAGTAAAGTCTCCTTCATTTCGTAATGAGTTAAATGTGTTGTTGCCTTGGGTCACTTGAACCTTTCTTGATAAATGGAATCCTTATATATATTCGCGTGTTAAATAAACAACTAATAGTAAGTGTAGATTGGTAATGGTTTGTTAAGTGTACATGGTGTGTTAAAATGGTTAAATAAGGTAAGAATTCGTTGAAGTGACTAGTTTATGTGTAATTGTAACAATGTGATAGAATATGTGCATTCGTTGAGGTAAGAAAGTGTATACCAGTTGTGAAAAGTGTTGTATTTGTGTATTGTTGTTTGGTAATGTGTTTCGGGGCCCTCTGACAGGTGGATATGTCCATAATACAAAGGAAACTCCGGCGAAATTTTTCTAAAATATAAGAGTTAGTCAAAATTTTGATGGTTGCATATCATGTCTTTCAAAACCAACTCATTTATTTCAAAATCCTCATTCGAGGATGAATGATCTTAAGGGGGGAGGATGTAAGGCCCCGTAAAATATTTGTGCATAAAACCTAGTAGCTGTGGTGTCATGGTCCGAATAATGTGTTAGGAATGCATAGAATTCTTTGCGGCGAGCTTGCTCGCCGCGGTTCGGACCCTTGGTAGTGATTTAAGTGTCAAAAATGTAGAGAATAAAGTTTTCCAGAAAAGTGTCAAATATGCGGTCAAGAATGCGACCGCAAACCTGATATGCGGACCGCATTCTTGTCGCAAAACTTTCCAGAAAGTCTCCCAAAGATCGTGTCAATAATGCGGTCGAAATTGCGATCGCATAGTGAATCTGCGGTCCACTTTGCGACCGTAGATTAGGAATGCGGACCGCATAATGGTCGCATTCCGTAACAGAGCTGGAGTAATTTTTGAGGCCATTCTGCGGTCACTATGCGGACCGCATGTTGATTCTGCGGTCACATAGTGCACCGCATAACTGACCCCGGCCCAGATTTTTTGTAACATTTTGACCCGATCTCTTCTTTAATATAACACCTTTCTTCTTCATTTTATCATATCATCTTACCAAAATTAGAGAGAGAAGAGAGGGTTTTTAGAGAGAGAAATCTTTCATCTTCAAAGATTGTTCCAATCATCTTAGTTCAAAGGATTCTAGGGCAAAGATTCAACTTCCCCAATCTTTTCAAGGTAAAAACCCTAACTATTTTCTTTGATTTTCAGTTTTAAATTGGGTAAAGAGAGGTTTGCATATAATAGCTTTTGAAAATAGAATTTCAAACTCATGCATGATTATTGAACTTGATTTCTAGTAAAAAGAAGTGAGTAGAAGTAAGAGTCTTCAAGAACAAGGTTGGCAAGAGTAGGATATCTTGGGTAAGCATAAAGTAGAAAGTTAATGGAAGAAAACTCATCACCAGGTATGTATGGCTAATTTTGATTCTTGTGAAATCGCCTATATGTGTGAAAATTGCTTGGTTAATGTTAATTTGACAAAGTGGGTAAAATTTTCAAAGTTGTTGTTGAAAGATGAGTGATGTGGTATGGAATATGAACCGAAAGTTAATTGAGAGTCGAAATGGGTAAAGAATTGTGATTAATGATTATAATGGCCTATATGGCACCTTGTGTAAAACAAACGAAACGCTTGAGAATTTGTTTATTGTGGAAAGAGATGAAACACTTGAATTGTGGAAATATTGTAACATGGTTGTGATATTGATTTGAAAAATAATTGAGAACATGAAACAATGTGCAAGTTGCTTATTTGAACTTGTTGAAATTGTGTGTAGTACCTTATCTGCTATTTGAAATTGTTGTGTTTTAAACTGTAAGGCGGGGTCGTGTTGCGCGCCGCAACGTGAGGAAATAAGGTGTGGGTTGGGGTGATAAGGGTGGCCGAGGTAATAAGGGTGGTCAGGGGCAATAAAGATGGAAAGCGATCGAAATCGCTATTGAAAATTGATACAAAAATCAATAATGTGAAATTGTGAAAGGAGACAGCGAGTTTGCAACCTGTGGGGCACTGATTGCCCCTATGTTTGACTACTTGCAATTTATGTTGTTGATTGGTTGTTGTTCTATTTGTTGACCTTGAATGTGCTTATGTTGAGGCTTATCTGAAATGAGTAAAAGGTGGAAAACATGGTTGGTTGGCTTGATTAGTTTTAATGTAATTTAATGGCTTGAGTTTACTTGGGACAAAGTTTGTCCATACATACCAGTACAATTCAAGTGTACTGACGTCCCTTTTGCCGGGGACGCTACATTCGTGTTATGATTGTAGGTGGATCAGTAGCAGGCACTTCAGCTCGTCGGCAGTAGTATCCTTCTCCTTCCACTGCCCGTTTTGGTGAGCCCCTTTCTTCCTTGGGGCCTTGTGTGGTTCATGCCACTTTTGTTTAGATTTCATTTTGGTTTTGTAAGGTATAGTCGGAGCCTTGTTATCGGCAAGTATTGTATTCCTTTTTTTGTATCCTAGAGGCTCTGTAGACATGTAAACTGTGGGACTCTAGTCTTATGTATACATTATATTATGTCGGGCGTTGTAAAAACTGCAAACTTGTTAATGAATCACTCGTATGGTTTTATTTGTTTAATGTGAAATCATTCATGGTTAGTAAGATATTTGATTAATGAGAAACAATCAACACAGGGGTAACGCGTGGGAATGAAAGGCATCCAGGTTCGCTTGACTGGGGCAACCCGGTTAGGCGCCGGTCATGTCCCTCGATTTTGGGGCGTGACACCTGACTTCAAGTACAACTTCCAAAACTAAATCGCCACTCCATTCTTCAAGCGGGCTCCTTGACGTCAATTACAACTCACTAATTTCATCCCATCCTTATCGCCTTCCTTTGTTTCCTATACCATTTTATTCTTCCTGCATCGCCTCTTGGGCCACCCTTTTCTTCTGAATTACCGTGTCTTGGAATTGCTTTCCCACTGGGTCGTGTTACTTTTCTTTTGGCTGCTGGAGATATCTTCGGAACTGTTTACTCAACTGCTGGGGATGATGCTGCTGGGGCAGTATTCTTTATTTCCTCTTTTTCTATTTCCTTCACCCTTCGTTCTCTCTCGGACTCGCCGGGGATTGAAATGTCATTAACTGAGGACTACCCTTGGCGGGGGACCCCTTTTCCTTTTCCTTCTTCCCCGACCTCCTCCGGGACTCACGCTTTTGCTTCCTTGAAAAATTTATGGGACATAATGCTGCTGGGGGAATCTCGAAGTTAGTGTTTCATTTTCCCAACAACTGCTAGGGATGATACCAGGCTCAAAAATCACCCCCTCGTGTTGTCTGGCCTCTCTCAAAACTATTCTGCTCGGAACTGGTATTTCCCGAAATCTCGTTATCCTTATCCACTGGGTATTTGCCTTCAAGAAATTTTCGCAATGGGAAAAAATTTTCTGCCCCAGTTTGATGACCTTCTACGTGGCATTCTTTTCCGCCGACGAACCCTCTTTTCCTACTTTAAATCAAAGAAAAATTGTTAGTTTCAAAACGCAGTGAGTGGTCGTGCCACTCTTGTTGGGGCAATTTTCCTTTTGCTCTTTCAGCTGCTTGGCCTCCCTCGAACTTTTGGGGACGACGTTGACACTTGCTGGGGATGGTGCTCTTTCCACGGATGGTCTCTCATCTCTCCTTTTATTCCAACCTTCGGTTTGGTCCGACCCTTTTAGTCGATGATCTGTTGTGAGAAATCATCTTCCGGATGTGTAATATGTGTCCATCGTACTCCATAATTCCCGTGAACCTTCCAATCAACCTGTCGTTCCAACCTTAATATCGGAACGACTTTTGCCTTATTGCCTCGTTCCACGCGTATTCATCTTCATTGTACCGCTTTGGGAGACTTGGTAGTAAGCTTTGAAAAGTCAATTTTCGAAAACAAAAGAAGAGAAAAATGATAGATAAAGAATGCTGACCGCGAATGACAAAAGAAAGGGAAAACTTTTCTGAACTCAAAACTGGGAAAAACTTATCTGAATATGTAACCGATCCAATGGTTATGCCGCGCCTTTGAGATTAATCTACCCAGTCTATTTATGTCAATCACTTTCCGATGGCCGCGTTTTGCTAGAAGCAAACGAATGTCCCAACCTTGTCTCATACAGACACCTTGTAACTATCTCGCCTTGTCACCTCATAATGCCCTTCAAAGGGTTTTTACTAATGAGATTCTCTCATTTCTCTCGATCTCCCGTCGCCTTAGGGTGCCTATAAAGGTTTTCACTGTAAGACTCTCTCATTTTATTTCTCTTTGCTTTCTTCACCTTAAGGTGCCCGCGAGGGTTTTCACCGTTAAGACTCTCTCATTTTGCTTTCTTTCCAAGCTGGGGTATTATCCACGAAACTCCCTCTAAATGGCTATCCATTTTTTAGCTTGCGAATCCTGGACTCAGTCGAGGATCGGAGTGTCCTTCTTGGCTTTCATTTGCGTGGCTTGGCATTTCTCAAATACTGATCGAGAGGTCTTTTTGGTCATTAATGCGGTTTTAGTGTACGAGGCTAGAGAAAAGGGATTTAACCTCAACGGGTAGCTCATTACAACTTTCGGAATCCACACTATCTTCAAACGAAACATGACTTCTGCCCCAATTTTGTTGCTTGGGGAATCTTTGATTTTTATTTTATTATGACCGAGTCGTATGGCGCCTACGTATCCTTCTTGAGGAATCAGGTCGAACGTAGTTCACTTTTTCTTGTGTCTTTTCTTTGTTTCTTTTTCTATTTTGTTACACATTTTCCTTGATGATTCCGAAAGAGGGTATATGAAAGAATAATTAAGGCTCAAAGGGGAAAACAAGGGTTAAAGTGTTTGGGGAGTAGAAAAAATTGCCTCTGTCATTTCATTCTCCGAAAAATGCCAACTACAAACAAACGAGAACAAACGTTGACAAAGGCATTAAAGAATTACACATAATATCTCTTGACTGCATCAGAATTGATAGCCATATCAGTGCATCTTCCCTCAATATCAGTTAGGCATAGTGCGCCGTTGGATAATACCCTAGTCACAACAAATGGTCCCTGCCAATTTGGAGCGAACTTGCCTTTCGCTTCGGCCTGATGTGGTAGAACTCTCTTAAGCACATGCTGTCCCACTTCAAATTTCCTGGGACGTACCTTCTTGTTGTATGCTCTCGCCATTCTCTTTTGATACAATTGGCCGTGACATACTGCTGGTCAATCTCTTTTCATCGATCAAGCTCAATTGCTCTAATCGGGTTTTGACCCACTCGTTGTCATCAATCTCGGCTTCAGCGACAATTCGGAGGGATGGGATTTCAACTTCTGCTGGTATTACTGCTTCAGTCCCGTACACCAACAAGTAAGGAGTTGCACCTACTGAAGTCCGGACGGTAGTGCGATAACCTAATAGTGCAAATGGTAACTTTTCATGCCATTGCCTAGACCCTTCTACCATCTTCCTCAATATCTTCTTTATATTCTTGTTTGCTGCCTCAACCGCACCATTTGCTTTGGGACGATATGGTGTGGAATTTCGGTGTGTAATCTTGAACTGTTGACATACCTCCTTCATTAATCCGCTGTTAAGATTGGCACCGTTATCCGTGATGATTATCTTTGGAATTCCAAACCTACAGATGATGTGGGAATGTACGAAGTCCACCACCGCCTTCTTGGTCACTGATTTGAAGGTTTTGGCCTCCACCCACTTGGTAAAATAATCGATCGTTACCAGAATGAACCTATGACCATTGGAAGCCGCAGGTTCTATAGGTCCGATAACATCCATACCCCACGCGACAAATGGCCATGGCGCTGACATTGTATGCAACCTGGTTGGTGGGGAATGAATCAAATCTCCGTGTATCTGACACTGATGGCATCTTCGCACGAAACTTATACAATCACGCTCCATAGTGAGCCAGTAATATCCTGCTCGAAGAATCTTCTTTGCCAATACATATCCGCTCATGTGTGGCCCACAAACTCCGGAGTGTATATCTGTCATCACCGTTGTGGCTTGACTCGCATCTATACATCTCAACAATCCCAAATCTGGGGTTCTTTTGTACAGCACCTCTCCACTAAGGAAAAATCCGTTCGCCAATCGCCGAATAGCTCTCTTTTGATCTCCAGTTGCTTGCTCTGGGTATATTCCTAACCTGAGGTACTCTTTGACATCATGAAACCATGGCTCACCATCCATCTCTTCTTCTATCATATTACAATAAGCATGTTGATTCCGACCCTGAATATGTAACGGATCGACACGAACCTTGTCCGGGTGATGTAACATTGACGCCAAAGTAGCTAGAGCATCGGCAACCTCATTATGCATCCTTGGGATATGTCTGAATTCTACTGATCGAAAGCGCTTGGTCAGATCATGCAAACACCGACGATACGGGATAAGCTTTAAATCTCTGGTTTCCCATTCTCCCTGAATCTGATGTACCAGAAGGTCCGAGTCCCCCAAGACCAAGACGTCCTGTACATCCATGTCTACCGCTAATCGTAACCCCAAGATACATGCCTCGTACTCAGCCATATTATTGGTACAATGAAAATGCAGTTGAGCAGTAACAGGATAATGATGTCCTGTTTCAGAGATAAGCACAGCCCCTACTCCGACTCCTTTTGCGTTCGCCGCTCCGTCGAAGAAAAGCTTCCACCCTGGATCCTCGGTTAATTCCAACCCATCAATTTGCAATACTTCTTCGTCCGGAAAATACGTCCTCAAAGGTTCGTATCCGTCATCGACAGGATTCTCAGCTAAGTGATCGGCTAGGGCTTGAGCTTTCATAGCCGTTCTTGTCACATATATGATGTCGAACTATGTAAGTAATATTTTCCATTTTGCTAACCTCCCTGTAGGCATAGGTTTCTGGAAAATATACTTCAACGGATCCAAACGCGAAATGAGGTAAGTGGTGTAAGAAGACAAATAATGTTTTAGCTTTTGGGCTACCCAAGTCAAGGCACAACATGTCTTTTCCAAATGAGTGTACTTAACCTCGTGGACCGTGAATTTCTTACTGAGGTAGTAAATGGCCCGTTCCTTTCTGCCAGTAAGATCGTGCTGCCCCAGCACGCAACCGAACGAATTCTCCAAGACTATTAGATAGAGAATCAGGGGTCTACCCGGTTCGGGCGGAACTAGTACGGGTGGGTTTGACAGATACCTTTTGATTTGGTCAAACGCTTCCCGACATTCTGTCGTCCATTCTATCGCAGCGTCTTTCTTCAACAGACGGAATATGGGTTCACAGGTTGCTGTAAGCTGAGCAATAAACCTACTGATGTAATTTAACCTTCCCAACAAACTCATTACCTCTGTTTTATTCCTTGGCGGGGTTAGCTCTTGAATGGACTTGATTTTGGATGGGTCCAACTCAATGCCCCGTCGGCTGACGATGAATCCTAGCAACTTTCCCGATGGAACTCCGAATGCGCATTTGGCCGGATTGAGCTTGATATCATATCTTCGAAGTCTTTGGAAGAACTTCCTGAGGTCGGCAACGTGGTCTTCTTGACATCTAGATTTTATGATCACATCATCCACGTACACTTCAATTTCCTTGTGTATCATGTCATGGAATACCGTAGTCATCGCCCTCATGTATGTTGCCCCTGCGTTCTTCAAACCGAACGGCATCACCCGGTAGCAATAAGTCCCCCATGGTGTGATAAAAGCCGTCTTTTCTGCGTCCTCTTCATCCATCAAGATCTGATGATATCCCGCGTAGCAGTCCACAAAAGATCCGATTTCACGTCCGGCGCAATTATCAATCAGGATATGGATATTAGGAAGCGGGAAATTATCCTTAGGGCTTGCCTTGTTAAGATTGTGGTAGTCCACGTATACTCTGATCTTCCCGTCTTTCTTTGGCACCGGTACTACGTTAGCCAACCATTCAGGGTATCGAGTGACACGAATGACTTTCGCCTGCAAATGCTTGGTTACTTCCTCCTTGATCTTTACACTCATCTCCGTCTTGAATTTCCGCAGCTTTTGCTTGACGGGAGGACATGCCGGGTCAGTGGGTAATTTGTGAACCACTAGATCAGTGCTGAGTCCTGGCATGTCGTCGTACGACCATGCAAAAATGTCTTTAAACTCCATGAGTGTTTTGATCAATTCCTCCCTCAGGTTGGGTTCAATATGGACACTTATTCTGGTTTCTTTGACGTCATCTGTGTTCCCCAGATTAACAGCCTCAGTATCATTTAAATTTGGTTTGGGTTTTTCCTCGAAGTGACTTAATTCTTCACCGATTTCTTCTACGGCTTCATCATCGTCGTATTTCAATTCATTCTCGTCACCTCTTATTTCATGCATTATTATTTCCAAACATGATTGACTTTCTAGACTGGGTTGATTAATCTTTAAGTATGCCATATCATTAAGATCAGTTGAAAGAAAGCTGTTCAGAAAAGTAAAAAGAAGGAAAATAAACAAAATTAGCAACGAAAGGAACAAAATTTCATTAATGGGAATAGTACAAGGAAAAACAAGCTTGCGAACTCAAATCAAAATGAACTGAAACAAACGGATTTTACTTCGGGGACAATCCCAACACAAAATTTCGAAAGAAAACAATTCAAAACAAACTACCAAGACTCCTTCCGGACAGAGAGAGGAGTAGCCTTCCAATTATTCAACTTCGCTTTCGATCCCACAAACTGTATATCAGCATGGCTGGATCCTTCGCCATCCTCTAGCATGCATGCATCTGTTAATAGGTCCTCGAATTTTCTTAAGAACTCTTCGTCTGGCCTGACCATAGGACTGGGAATCTTTATCGTCGGATGTCCTCTTACTCCAGACCTGACAAAAGATCGGGAAAGGTGCCGAACAGGCTTCGGGAGCACCCATGTCTTCTGCTTATTCCTCTTGGCTCGCTGGATGTCCTCTGATGTTGGCTTGAATCCCAAGCCGAAGGTTCCCACATTTTCGACCACGGATACCGGTTGTATGATTCCTTGCAGAGATGCACCTAAACCTTTGCCGGGTACGAAACCGTGTCTCAACATTTCATGAGCCACCATGACGTCTGCAGTAATTATTCTGTCATTGGGAATGCATTCCCCTTCTAGAACTCGGTTGGCGGATACCATATCGCAGATCTGGTATACCCATGGCCCAACATCTTCTTCCGTCTCAACAAAGGGGACGATGGTGCCTGGTTGTAGATCATTCTCTCCATGGACTACGATCTCCTGTTGGTCCCACTCAAACTTGACGAGTTGGTGTAGGCTGGATGGAACCGCTTTTGCGACGTGGATCCACGGTCGCCCTATTAGAAGGTTATATGACACTACCATGTCCAGCACCTGGAATTCCATGGTGAACTCCACTGGTCCGATTGTCAAGATTAACATTATGTCCCCGACCGACGCCTTGCCTCCTCCATCAAACTCTCGGACACATATGTTGTTCTTGCGTATCCTGTCGATGTCTACTTTCGACTTGTTTAGTGTGGAGAGAGGACAGATATTGGCGCTGGACCCATTATCGACGAGGACTTTGGTAACCACCGACTCCTCACACTTTACCGTAAGATATAAAGCCTTGTTGTGCTCGGTGCCTTCCTCGGGCAACTCATCATCGGTGAAGGTGATCCGATTCGCTTCGAAGATCCTATTGGTGATCTTCTCCAAATGACTCACCAAGATTTTATCAGGTACGTGGGCCTCATTCAGAACTTTCATCAAAGCTTGCCGATGTTCTTCAGAATGTATTAGCAGGGACATCAATGAGATTTGCGCAGGGGTTTCCTTCAGCTGTTCTAAGACAGAATAATCATGCAGCTTCATCTTTTTCGAGAATTCTTCTGTCTCTTCGTCAGTTACCGGCTTTTTTAGTGTTGCAGAGTGGTCTTCCTCAATTCCGCTGGGGCAAAACATCTCCCTGAACGGGTCAACCCTTGCGCTTCGCAGACTTCCTCTTTAACTTCCTTTCCTTTGTAGGTTGTCGTGACCCGATCATAATTCCATGGAATAGCTCTGCTATCAGCTATTGGCAACCGTATTGCTGGCTTGATGATGAAAGGATCCACTCAAACACCCGCCACCGTCAAGACGGGTTTGGTTGCTACCCCTGGTACAACTATTTTTACTCCCCCTGGCCTCACCGGTACTTAGCTTGCATTTCCCCTTTCTGCTTCCAACCCCTCTCGTACGTCCTTCTTGCAAATGAGTGACTCATCAAGGCTTGGCCCCTTTTTCATTCCTACCCCACTAGACTTGATCATCATTACAGTCTGAGAGGTTTTCTCCTTTCACTCTTCTACCCGTACCAGTTCGATCATGTTGGTCTCATGATGAGTTGGAAGTGGATTTCGGTTGATGTCGGGTTCTGCTGGAGTCTGGACCTCAATCCTGCGAGTGTCGATGAGTT